>JAHIAM010001773.1:0-39921 GCA_021605205.1 Aegilops longissima
ACCAGGCAGTTGGAAGATTGAGTTTCCTTGGACTCGCGGGATACTACCGAAGATTCATTGAGAATTTCTCAAGGATTTCCAAGCCTATGACTGAATTGTTGAAGAAGGAAAACAAATTCATATGGTTGAGGCTGTGAGGCAAGTTTTCGGAGTTGAAGAAAAGATTGGTTACCTCACGGTTTGATATTGCGGATCGGACTAAGGATTATGAGGGTGTATTGCGGCGCTTCCGTCGAGGACTTGGAGCCGTGCTTATGCAAGAAGGAAGAGTTGTTTAGTATGCTTCCGACAACTTAAGCCCCATGAGTTGAATTATGCCACTCATGATTTGGAGTTAGCACCGTTGTGCATGCCTTGAAGGCGTGGAACATTTTCTCATTGGTAATCATTGTGAAGTATATACGGATCACAAGAGTTTGAAGTACATCTTCACACGAAGAATTGAATCTCGAGACAAAGGAGATGGTTAGAACTTATCAAGGATTATGACATGAGATTGCATTATCACCCGGAAGGCTAATGTCAGTGCGCGCATTGAGCCGTAGAACCCGTCAATACTCTAATGATGGGAGAGTACCCAATGAGTTAGCGAGGACCTTGAGAGCTATGTTTGGAAATAGTTTAGAGGCTATGTAGCAGCATTGGAGATTCGATCGACCTTTGTTGGACAAAATCGAGAAAGCCAAAAGGCGATAAGGAAGTTGCCTCTATAAAGGAGAAAATGAGCAAAGGAAAAGCTAAAGTTTCGTGAGGATGAGCACGATACCCTATGGTTTGAAGACCGTGTTTATGTGCCCAATGACCCGAGATCGGAAGTTGATTTTACAAAAGCCCATGATTCACCCTATTGATTCACCGAAATACCAAGATGTATTTGGATTTGAAGAATACTTTACGGTGGACGGAATGAAGAAGGATATTGCGGAGTATGTAGCAGTTTGTGGCGTATGGAAAGTAAAAGCGAGCATCGAAGCCGGCAGGATTATTACAACCATTGCCGATACCGAATGGAAGTGGGATAAACTAGGCATGGATTTCATCACGAGGTTTGCCAAAGACTCGTTTAGGTTATGACTCGATTTGGGTCATAGTCGATCGTTTGACTAAGGTAGCTCATTTCATTCGAGTCAAGACTACCTATAGCAGTGCTAAGTTGGCAAAGATATACATGACCAGAATTGTGTGTTTGCACGGAGTTCGAGGAGCATCGTATCGAGATAGAGAACCGGTTTACCTCGAAATTTTGGAACCGGTTACACGAAACATTGGGAACGGTGGAATTGATACAGCTTTCCACCCACAGACCGATGGACAGGTGAGAGAGTCAATCAGATTTTAGAGGATATCTTTGAGAGCTTGTGCACTAGATTATGGATCTAGCTGGGATGATAATTTGCCGTATGCAGAATTTTCCTACAACAACAGTTACCAAACCAGCTTGAAGATGGCACCTTCGAGGCTCTGTATGGAAGAAGGTGCGAGACACCGTTGTCATGGGGAAGGCGGAGATCGTCGATTGTTTGGACCAGATTTGATTAAGAAGTCGACGAAAGTTAAGTTGATTGAAGAGCAGGCTCAAGGTAGCCCGTCGAACGGAAAAGCTATGCCGATTCAAAGCGCCAGCGATTGAGTATGAAGTTGGAGCAGGTATATCTTAGAGTATCCCGCTCAGAGGTTAAGCGTTTTGGAGTTAAAGGAAAGTTAGCACCGCGTTTCGTTGAACCGTATAAGATTTTGCAGCATGGGAGAAGTTGCTTATAAGTTGGAATTGCGGAAGGAGTGGGAGTTCATGATGTATTCCATGTTTCTCGATTGAAGAAATGTCACCCGAGATAGCAGAGGTACCGTTAAGAACCGATTACCCTTTGGAAGCAATACAGTTGAAGGATGACTTAACATATGAGGAAAACCGGTTAAGATTCTCGATTATGCCAGCAGAGTTATGTTGGAAATATGCCTAGAGGCAATAATAAATTAGTTATTATTATTATATTTCCTTGTTCATGATAATCGTTTATTATCCATGCTATAATTGTATTGATAGGAAACTCAAATACATGTGTGGATACATAGACAACACCATGTCCCTAACAAGCCTCTATTGGCTAGCTCGTTGATCAATAGATGGTTACGGTTTCCTAACCATGGACATTGGATGTCATTATAAGGGATCACATCATTAGTAGAATGATGTGATGGACAAGACAATCCTAAGCCTAGCACAAATTGGTTATTTGCTAAAGCTTTTCTAATGTCAAGTATCTTTTCCTTAGACCATGAGATTGTAATTCCCGGATTAGGAGTGCTTTGGGTGTATAAACGTCCGGCGTAACGGGTGGCTATAAAGGTGCACTACGGTATCTCCGAAAGTGTTCCATTGGGTTGTGAATCGAAGGCTAGGATTTGTCCTCCGATGGGAGAGGTATCTTGGGCCCTTTCGGTAGGACATCATCATAATGTGCACAATGTGACCAAGGGTTTGATCACGGGATGATGTGTTGGGCAAGTAAAAGACTTTGAAGGCGAGATTGAACAAGGTATCGGGATCGGCGTGAATCTCGGGGTACAATAGTAGAAAGGGAATTGTATACGGGATCGAATGAGTCCTTGACCCGTGGTTCATCAATGAGATCATCGTGGAACATGTGGAGCCAACATGGGTATCAGATCCCTGTTGGTTATTGGCGGGAAACGTTCGGTCATATGGCATAGTTCCCCGTGGGGTCTACACATAAGGTTCGATGGCGCTAGGGGTTATAAAAAGCTTGTTGTGGTTTGAATGTTGTTGAGTCCGGATGAGATCCGGACGTCACGAGGAGTTCGGAATGGTGGGAGGTAAAGATTTATATGGGGAAGTCTGGCCATGGGACAAGTTTTGGGGTTATCGGTATTGTCTTGGGACCCGGAGGGTCGAGGGGCCCCAAGGGTGGAACCTGCCCGGGGGCCACATGGGCCCTAGGTGGTGCGCCTAGGCCTGCATGGGCCAGGGAACCAGCCCCAAGGGCCCATCGCATGGCTGGGAGGAAGAGCCTCAGGGAAGGCACCTCAGGGGTGCCAGGAGGACTCCTCCCCCCTCTGGCCCCTCCCTTGGAGGGAGGGGGCAAGGCTGCCTCCCCCCCCTTCTCCCTTATATAGTGGGAGGGAGGAGGGCATCCACACTGGCCTCTCCCCTCCGCCCCTCCTCCTCTCCGTGGGTTGGCCCTGCGGGTTGCCACCTCCTCCCCACCACCACCCGTTGTGTTGCTGTTGGGATGGAGTCTTCCTCAACCTCTCCCTCTCTCCTTGCTGGATCAAGGCATGGGAGGCGTCACCGGGGTTGTCCGTGTGTTGAGCAGGGAGGTGCCGTCCGTTCGGCACTAGGATCTCCGTGATTTGGATCACAAGTCGACTCCTTCAACCCCGTTCTCATGAGCGCTTCCCTTAGAGATCTACAAGGGTATGTAGATGCACTCTCCTTCCCTCGTTGCTAGTTTCTCCATAGATAGATCTTGGTGACACGTGGGAAAATTTTGAATTTCTTTCGTTCCTCAGTGGTTCGAGCTAGGTCTATTGTAGATTCTTTGCAGGTAGAACACAAAGTAGTTGTGGGCGTTGATGATGTTCAATATGCTTACGTTACTAGTCCAATCTTGTTTGACGGTATTGTGGGATGAAGCGGCCGGACCGACCTTACGTCTCTTCGTGAGGCAGGTTCCACCGTGACATGCACTTGGTGCATAAGGTGGCTAGCGGGTGCGGTCTCTCCACTTTAGTCGGACGGATTCGATGAAAGGTCCTTATGAAGGGTAAATAGCAATTGGCATATCACGTTGTGGTTTTGCGTGGGTAAGCGTTCTTGCTAGAAACCCATAGCAGCCACGTAAAACATGCAACAACAATTGGGGCGTCTAACTTGTTTTTGCAGGGTATGCTATGTGATGTGATATGGCCAGAAGAATGTGATGAATGATATGTGATGTATGAGATTGATCATGTTCTTGTAATAGGTTCCGACTTGCATGTCGATGAGTATGACAACGGCGAGAATAGGAGTTGTCTTTATTTTTGTATGACCTGCGTGTCATTGAACAACGCCATGTAATTACTTTACTTTATTGCTAACGGTAGCCATAGTAGTAGAAGTAATATAGTTGGCGAGACAACTTCATGGAACACGATGATGGAGATCATGATGATGGAGATCATGGTGTCATGCGGTGGATGATGATCATGGAGCCCGAAGATGGAGATCAATGGAGCTATATGATATTGGCCATATCATGTCACTACTATATAATTGCATGTGATGTTTATTATGTTTATGCATCTTGTTTACGACGACGGTAGTAAATAAGATGATCCCTTACCAAATTTCAAGTGTTCTCCCCTGTGCACGTTGCTACAGTTAAAGCTTCTAAGCACCACGTGATGATGGGTGTGATGGATTCTTACGTTCACATACACGGGTGTAAGCAGATTTACAGCAAAAACACTTGGGGTTAACTTGGAGCCTAGCATGTCGGACATGGCCTCGGAACACGGAGACCGAAAGGTCGAGCATGAGTCGTATAGTAGATCGATCAACATGAAGATGTTCACCGATGATGACTAGTCCGTCTCACGTGATGATCGGACCACGGCCTGTTGACTTCGGATCATGTAAATCACTTAGATGACGGAGGGATGTCTATCTGGTGGGAGTTCATAAGATGAACTTAATTATCTTGAACATAGTCAAAAGACCTTTTGCAAATTATGTAATGGCTGCGCTTTAGTTCCTTGTTTAGATATGTTCCTAGAAAATATAGTTGAAAGTTGAAAGTAGCGATTATCGGACGTAAAGCTTATGTCCTTAATGCACTCGGTTGCCAAACCCCAAGCGTCGTTTGTTGATGTTGCGAACATCGGACATACCGTTTTGATAACTACGTGATAGTTCAATTAAGCGGTTTAGAGTTGAGGCACCAAAGGCGTTTTGAAGCGTCGCGGAACATATGAGATGTTTAGGGCTGAAATTGGGATTTCGGGCTCGTGCCCGTCAAAGGTATGAGACCTCCGGCGATTTTCTTAGCCTGCAAACTAAGGAGAAAAGCTCAATCGTTGAGCTTGTGCTCAGATTTCAGAGTGCAACAATCACTTGAACGGTGGGAGTTAATCTTCGGATGAGATAGTGATGTTTCTCCAAAGTCATTGCCACCAAGCTGCTAGAGCTCGTGATGAACTATAACATATCGAGGGATAGATATGATGATCCTTGAGGTATTAGCGTTGTTTGACATGCGAAAGTAGAAATCAAGAAGGAGCATCAATTGTTGATGGTTGATGAAACCACTAGTTTCAAGAAGGGCAAGGGCAGAAGGACACTTCATGAAGCGGCAAATCGGTTCTGCTCGATTGAAGAAACCAAGGTTGAACCCAAACCGAGACTAAGTGCTTACGTAATGAGAAGCGGACAAGCGGAACCACCCTAGATACTTGGTAGATGAGAAGGTGGCAAGGTCGATAAAGTATATTGGATATACATTATGTTAATGTGTACTTTACTAGTACTCCTAGTAGCACCGAGTATTAGATACCGGTTCGGTTGCTAAGTGTTAGTAACTTCGAAATAAAAGCTACGGAATAAGCGGAGACTAGCTAAAGGTGAGTGACGATATGTGTTGGAAGTGTTTCCAAGTTTGATGTGATCAAACATCACGCTCCCTCTACCATCAAGATTAGTATTAAACCGAATAATTATCATTTGGTGTTTGCGTTGAGCATAGACATGATTGGATTATGTCTATCATGTCTGATTATTCATTTAAGGAGAATAATGGTTACTCTATTTATTTGAATAATACCTTCAATGGTCTTGCACCTAAAGAATGGTTTATTGAATCTCGATTGTAGTGATAACATTTTCATGCCAAAAGATATAAGATAGTAATGATAGTACCACTTACTTGTGCCTTGCCATTAAGTCATATTGGTGTAAAAGCATGAAGAAGCTCCATGTTGATGGATCTTTGGACTCACTCGTTTTGAAAAGTTTGAGACATCGAACCATGTCTATTGGTGTATCGCATGAAGAAACTCCATGCGATGGATCGTTTGGACTCACTTGATTTTGAATCACTTGAGACATGCAAATCATACCACATGGGCAAGATGGTGAAAAGCCTCGGTTTGATAAGATGGAACAAGATAGCAACTTGTTGGAAGTAACACATTTTGATGTGTGCAGCCAATGAGTCTTTGAGGCATCGATGAATATCGTTATGTTCTTACTTCACAGATGATTGAGTAGATGTTGAGTATATTTACTTGATGAAACACAAGTCTGAATTATTGAAAGGTTCAAGTAATTTCAGGTGAAGTTGAAGATCTTCGTGACAAGAGGATAGAATGTCTATGATATGATCATAGAGATGAATATCGAGTTGATTTTGGCAACAATTAAGACATTGTAAATTGTTTCACAATTAATACCTTGGAACACCATAGTGTGATGGTGTGTCCAAACATCATAGTTGCAACCTATTGGATATGGTGCGTACCATGATGTCTCTTATCGAATTACCACTATCGTTCATGGGTTGGCATTAGAGACAACGCACTCACTTTAATAGGGCACCACGTAATTCCGTTGAGATGACACCGTATGAACTATGGTTTATAGAAACCTAAGCTCATTTCTTAAGGTTTGGGGCTGCGGGCTTATGTGGAAAAGTTTCAGGTTGATAAGCTCGAACCCAGCGGAAAAATGCATCTTCATAGGACACCCAAAACAGTTGGGTATACCTCCTAATTCAGATCCGAAAGCAATGGGTTGTTTCTTGAATGGGTCCTTTCTGGGACCAGGAGGAGGGGGCCACCAAGTGGGGCCACCTGCCCGAGGGCCACATGGGCCCTAGGTGGTGCGCCTAGGCCTGCATGGGCCAAGGGAACCAGCCCAAGAGGCCCATCTTGCATGAAACAGAGGAAGAGTCCTCAAGGGGAAGGCACCTCCGAGGTGCCTTGGAGGATGGACTCCTCCCCCTCTTGGCGCCTCCCTTGGAGGAGGGGGGGCAAGCTGCGCCTCCCCTCTCCCTTGCTCCTATATATAGTGGAGGGAGGGAGGGCATCCACTTGAGCCTGGCGCCTCCCTCCCTCGTGACACCTCCTCCTCTCCCATGGTGCTTGGAAGCCTGCCCGGATTGCCAGCCTCCCACCACCCTGCCGTTGTGTGCTGTTGGATGGAGTCTTCCTCAACCTCTCCCTCTCTCCTTGCTGGATCAAGGCATGGGAGGCGTCACCGGGTTGTCTGTGTTGAGCAGCGGGGTGCGTCCGTTGGCACTAGGATCTCCGGTGATTTGGATCAATGATCGACTCCTTCAACCCCGTTCTCATAAGCGGCTTCCGTAGAGATCTACAAGGGTATGTAGATGCACTCTCCTTCCCTCGTTGCTAGTTTCTCCATAGATAGATCTTGGTGACACGTAGGGAAAATTTGAATTTCGCTCGTTCCCCAGCAATTAGTATCGAGCTAGGTCTATGCGTAGATTCTTTGCGAGTAGAACACAAAGTAGTTGTGGGCGTTGATGATGTTCAATGCTTACCGTTACTAGTCAATCTTGTTTGGCGGTATTGTGGGATGAAGCGGCCGGACCGACCTTACGTGCTCTTACGTGAGCGAGGTTCCACCGGTGACATGCACTTGGTGCATAATTGGCTGGTGCAGTCTCTCCTTTAGTCGGAAGGATTGATGAAAGAGGTCCTTATGAAGGGTAAATAGCAATTGGCATATCACGTTGTGGTTTTGCGTGAGTAAGCGTTCTTGCTAGAAACCCATAGCAGCCCGTGAAACATACAACAACAATTAGGGGGATCTAACTTGTTTTTGCGAGGTATGCTATGTGATGATGATATGGCCAAGAAGAATGTGATGAATGATATGTGATGTATGAGATGATCATGTTCTTGTAATAAGATTCACGACTTGCATGTCGATGAGTATGACAACGGCAGAACCTGGGAGTTGTCTTTATTTGTTGTATGACCGTGTCATTGAATAGCATCATGTAATTACTTTACTTTATTGCTAACTAGGTAGCCATAGTAGTAAAGAAGTAATAGTTGGCGAGACAACTTCATGGAAGACGACGATGGAGATCATGATGATGGAATCATGGTGTCATGCGGTGTGATAATGATCATGGAGCCCGAAGATGGAGATCAAAAGGAGCAAGATGATGATGGCCATATCATGTCACTACTATATGATTGCATGTGATGTTTATCATGTTATACATCTTATTTGCTTAGATTGACGATAGTAAATAAGATGATCCTTACAAATTTCAAAAGTGTTCTCCCTATTTATGCACCGTTGCTAAAGTTAAATATTTCTGAGACACCACGTGATGATCGGGTGTGATAGATTCTTACGTTCACATACAGCGGTGTAAAGACAGTTTTACATGCAAAAACACTCGGGTTAACTTGCGAGAGCCTAGCATATGCAGACATGGCCTCGGAACACGGAGACCGAAAAGGTCGAGCATGAATCATATAGAATATCGATCAACATGAAGATGTTCACCGGCGTTGACTACTCCATCTCACGTGATGATGGGACCACGGGTTAGTTGATTTGGATCATGTAAATCACTTAGATGACCGAGAGGGATGTCTATCTAAGTGGGAGTTCATAAGATGAACTTAATTATCATGAACTTAGTCAAAGACCTTTTTTGCAAATTATAACCATAGCTACGCGCTTGGCTTCTTGTTTTGATATATTTCTAGAGAAAATATATAGTTGAAAGATGATAGTAGCATGATTATCACGGACAATGAAAAGCTTATGTCCTTAATGCGCAAGAGATTTCTTTGAACCCCAAAGCGTCGTTTGTGGATGTTGCGAACGCTCGGACATACTGCATTTTGATAACTACTTGATAGTTAGGTTGAGCGGTTTAGAGTATAGAGGCGCAAAGGCGTTTTCGAAGCGTCATGGAACATATGAGATGTTCGAGGGCTGAAATTGGGATTTCAAGCAAATGCCCGAGTCAAGAGATATAGAGACCTCCAGAAGCGAAGTTCTTAGCCTGCAAACTAGGGAGAAAAGCTCAATCGTTGAGCATGTACTCCAGATGTATAAATTTAACAATCACTTGAATCAAGGTGGGAGTTAATCTTCCGGATAAGATAGTGATGTTTCTCCATAGTCACCATCACCTAGTTGCTGAAACTTCGTGATGACCTATAATATGTCGAGGATAGAATAAGATGATCCTTGAAGTCTTAGCGATGTTTGAAATCGTGAAGTAGAAATCAAGAAGGAGCATCAAGTGTTGATGGTTGACAAAACCACTAGTTTCAAGAAGGGCAAGGGCTAGAAGGGACACTTCATGAAAACGGCAAAGCGATTCTTTGCTCTGGTGAAGAAACCTTGGTTAAACCCAAACAGAGACTAAATGCTAGCCGTAATGGGAGGAGCGGACCTTTGACGCATTACCACCCTAGATATTGCGGTAGATAGGAAGGGTGGCAAAAGTGAAAAGTAGTATATTTGATATACATTATGTTGATGTGTACTTTACTAGTGTTCCTAGTAGCACCGAGAATTATTGATGCAGTTCGGTTGCTAAATGTTAGTACTTTCGAAATAAAAGCTCACGGAATAAGCGGAGACTAGTTAAAGGAAGGCTGACGATATATGTTGGAAGTGTTTCCAAGTTTGATGTGATCAGCAACCATACGCTCCTTCTACCATCGGGATTAGTATTAAACCAGAATAATTGTTATTTGGTGTTTGCGTTGAGCATAGACATAGATTTGATTATGTCTATGCTCATCTGATTATTCATTTAAGGAGAATAATGGTTACTCTATTTATATGAATAATACCTTCTATGGTCATACACCTAAAAAATGGTTTATTGGATCTCGATCATGTATTACATATTTCATGTCAAAGTATAAGATAGTAATGATAGTACCACTTACTTGTAGCCTTGCCATGTAAGTCATATTGGTGTTAAGCATGAAAGCTCCATGTTGATGGATCTTTGGACTCACTCGTTTTGAAGTTTGAGCATCGAACCATGTCTGTTGGTGTACATGAAGAAACTCCATGCAGATGGATCGTTTGGACTCACTTGATTTTGAATCACTTGAGACATGCAAATCATACCACATGGGCAAGATGACTGAAAAGCCTCGGTTTCGATAGATGGAACAAGATAGCGACTTGTTGGAAGTAACACATTTTGATGTGTGCAGCCAATGAGTCTTTGAGGCATCGCAGTGAATATCGTTATGTTCTTACTTCACGAGATGATTGAGTAGATGTTGAGTATATTTACTTGATGAAACACAAGTCTGAATTATTGAAAGGTTCAAGTAATTTCAGGTGAAGTTGAAGATCTTCGTGACAAGAGGATAGAATGTCTATGATATGATCATAGAGATGAATATCTGAGTTGCAGTTTGGCACACAATTAAGACATTGAAATTGTTTCACAATTAATACACTTTAGAACACCATAGTGTGATGGTGTGTCAAACATCATAGTTGCAACCTATTGGATATGGTGCGTACCATGATGTCTCTTATCAATTACCACTATCGTTCATGGGTTAGGCATTAGAACAGCACTCACTTTAATAGGGCACCACGTAATTCCGTTGAGATGACACCGTATGAACTATGGTTTATAGAAACCTAAGTTATCATTTCTTAAAGGTTTGGGGCTACGACGCTTATGTGGAAAAGTTTCAGTTGATAAGCTCGAACCCAGCGGATAAAATGCATCTTCATAGGACACCCAAAACAGTTTGGGTATACCTCCTAATTCAGATCAAAGCAATAAGGATTGTTTCTTGAATGGTCCTTTCTCGGGAAAAGTTCGTCTCGAAAAGTTGAGTGGGAGGATGGTGGAGACTTGATGAGGTCATTGAACCGTCACTTCAACAAGTGTGTAGCGAGGCACGGAGGAAGTTGTTCGTGGCACCTACACCAATTGAAGTAAAGCTTATGATAGTGATCATGAAGTTTGGATCAAGTCACTACGATACCTCGTGGGGTGACAAGGATCGTACTACTTGAGTGATGCGGTAATCATGTCTTGAAGGTCATGTTGTTAGACAACAATGAACCTACGAGCTATGGAGAGCGATGGTGGGCCCAAATTCCGACAAATGGTTAGAAACCATGAAATCGAGAGGGATCCATGTATCATAACAAAGCATGGACTTTGGTGGACTTGCCGATGATCGGCAAACCATTGAAATAAATGGGTCTTTAAGAAGAAGGCGGATGGGCGGTAATGTCACCTCTATGAAGCTCGACTTGTGGCAAAGAGTTTTCACAAGTTCAAGGAGTTGACTACGATGAGATTTTCTCATCCGTGCGATGCTTAAGTCCGTCGGAATCATGTTAGCACAAGCTGCATTTATGAAATCTGGCGGATGGATGTCAAAATGAGTTTCCTTACGGTTTACGTAAGGAAAGGTTGTATGTGATACAATCGAAAGTTTTGTCGATCCTAAGGATGCTAAAAGGTATCTGGCTCCAGTGATCCTTTCTAAGGACTGGAGTGAGCATCTCGGAGTTGGAATATGCGCTTTGATGAGATGATCAAAATTTTGGGTGTATACAAAGTTTATGAAAACTTGTATTCCAAAGAAGTGAGTGGGAGCACTATAGAATTTCGAGTAGTATATGTTGTTGACATATGGATGATCGAAATGATGTATTCTAGAAAGCATATAGGGATGTTTGAAGTTTTTCAATGGAAAACCTGGATTAAGCTACTTGAACATTGAGCATCAAGATCTATAAGGATAGATCAAAATGCTTAATGGTACTTTCAAATGAGCATGTACCTTGACATGATCTTGAAGGTGTTCAAGATGGATCGAGTCAAAGAAGGAGTTCTTGCACAGTTGTAAGGTATGGAGTTAAGAGTTAAAAGCTAACCACGGCAGAAAAAGAGAGAAAGGATGAAGGTCGTCCCTATGCTTCACATAGGCTCTACAGTATGCTATATCTTTGTATGCATGCCGAGAAGTGTGCCTTGCCATGAGTTAGTCAAAGGGTACAAGAATGATCGGAATAGATCATTGGGCGGTCATTGTCCTTGGAGTAAATAAGGACATGTTTCTCGATTATGGAGGTGATAATGAGTTCGGCGTAAAGGGTTACGTCGATGCAAGCTTACACCTATCAGTGACTCTGAGTAGCCGGATCGTATAGTGGAGCAACCATTTGGAATAGCTCCAAGTGGGCGTGGAGCAGCATTTATAATATGACCTAGAAATTTGCAAAGCACACGGATCTGAAAGGTTCGGACGTTGACTAAAACCTCTCACAAGCAAAACATGATCAAACCCCAAAACTCATTGAGACTTAATCACATGGTGATGTGAACTAGTTTAAGACACTAGTAAACTCTTTGGATGTTGGTCACATGGCGATGTGACCTATCGATGTTAATCACATGGCGATGTGAACTAGATTATTGACTCTAGTGCAAGTGGGAGATGTTGGAAATATGCCCTAGAGGCAATAATAAATTAGTTATTATTATATTTCCTTGTTCATGATAATCGTTTATTATCCATGCTATAATTGTATTGATAACTCAAATACATGTGATACATAGACAACACCATGTCCCTAGCAAGCCTCTATTGGCTAGCTCGTTGATCAATAGATGGTTACGGTTTCCTAACCATGGACATTGGATGTCATTGATAACGGGATCACATCATTAGTAGAATGATGTGATGGACGAACAATCCTAAGCCTAGCACAGATGCGTATTAGTATGCTAAAGCTTTTCTAATGTCAAGTATCTTTCCTTAGACCAGATGAGATGCAATTCCCGGATACCGTAGGAGTGCTTTGGGTGTATCAAGCGTCACAGCGTGCTGGGTGGCTATAAAGGTGCACTACGGTATCTCGAAAGTGTCATTGGGTTGTACGAATCGGGAATGGGATTTGTCACTCCGTGTAAGCGGAGAGGTATCTCTGGGCCCTCGGTAGGACATCATCATAATGTGCACAATGTGACCAAGGGTTGATCACGGGATGATGTGTTACGGGCAGTAAAAGACTTGCGAAGCGAGATTGAACAAGGTATCGGGATACCGCGATCGAATCTCGCGAAGTACAATACCGCTAGACAAAGGGAATTGTACGGGGATCGAATGAGTCCTTGACATCGTGGTTCATCCGATGAGATCATCGTGGAACATGTGGAGCCAACATGGGTATCCGGATCCCGCTGTTGGTTATTGACGGAGAAGCGTCTGGTCATATACGCATGGTTCCCGAACCGGTAAAGTCTACACATAAGGTTCGATGGCTAGGGTTATAAAGGAAGCTTGTATGTGGTTACCGAATGTTGTTGGTCCGGATGAGATCCGGACGTCACGAGGAGTTCGGAATGGTCGGAGGTAAAGATTTATATGGGAAGTGCTGTTTTGACCATGGGACAAGTTGGGGTTATCGGTATTGTCCGGGACCACGGAGGAGGTCCCGAGGGCCCACCGGTGGGGCCACCTGCCCGGGGGCCACATGGGCCCTAGTGGTGCGCCTAGGCCTGCATGGGCCAGGGAACCAGCCCCAAGGGCCCATGCGCATGAAACACTTGGAGGAAGAGTCCTCAAGAAGGCACCTCAAGGGGTGCCTTGGGGAGGATGGACTCCTCCCCCCTCTCTTAGCACCCCTCCCTTGGAGGAGGGGCAGGCTGCGCCTCCCCCTCTCCCTTGCTCCTATATGAGTGGAGGGAGGCATCCACACTGAGCCTGGCGCCTCCTCCCTCCGTGACACCTCCTCCTCTCCGTGGGTGCTTGGCGAAGCCTGCGGGATTGCCGCGCTCCTCCACCACCACGCCGTTGTGTTGCTGTTGGATGGAGTCTTCCTCAACCTCTCCCTCTCTCCTTGCTGGATCAAGGCATGGGAGGCGTCACCGGAGTTGTCACGTGTGTTGAGCAGCGGAGGTGGTCAGTTCGGCACTAGGATCTCGGTGATTTGGATCTGACAGTCACGACTCCTTCAACCCCGTTCTCATGAGCGCTTCCGCTTAGAGATCTACAAGGGTATGTAGATGCACTCTCCTTCCCTCGTTGCTAGTTTCTCCATAGATAGATCTTGGTGACACGTAGGAAAATTTTGAATTTCTGCTCGTTCCCCAACAAGTTACCCTGACAAGGTTATCAAGTTTGCAAAGTTAAGTGGAGCCACCACACTTGAGGATGAAGCCACTGGAAGAGAAGAAGTTTTGCTCAAGGACCACCTCACCTATTTCTAGCCAACCCGAATCTGAGGCGAGATTCATCTTAAGGGTGAGTTTGCATCCCAAATTTTCAATTTGGAATGTTATACATTGAGTCATCATGCATATCATATTTTCTCATTTTCCGATCCTAGAAAATTTCCACGCAACTCAAGGACCCTCGAAGAGAGTTGGAAGTTTCATTATTTTCACATTTGGGATTTCCCAAATTTTGAAAGCAAGGATCATTGGATTTATTTAATTATCTTCATAAAGTTTTCCTATAAAAAATTAAGAGGGAATAATATGACTTTCCCAACATTTAGGAAAAATGAAGATATTATAAATAAATCAAATTTGGCTTTTGGAAGATTTATTTGCTTTAGGCAAAAATGAGCATTTAAAAAAATATGCATATTTGCCGTTTTTAAAGTTCATTTTGTTCGACTCATTTTTAGGAGTCGGGGAAAATTAATTTTATTAAATTCGGAGTTCGTTTGGTATTTTTTTAATCCGTTTAGTTTTGTTTAAAAAAAAACTGCGGCGCCCGCTTTGGCAAGGCCCAGCGGCCAGCCCGCCCGGCCCTCCTCTCTCCCCTCGGCATGCATGTGCACTGTATGTGTGCCGTGTGGCCGAGTCAGGAGACTCCTCCTCCTCACACACGCTTGCCCTCCCCAGCCACCAGCCCCCCCCTCCTATAAAACCGGGCCCCTCTCCTCCTCACCGCGCGCCCGCCTCCCAGACAGGCCCCGCCGCATGGGGGCGCCCCGCCCGTCTCCCTTGGCAGACACCTCGCCGCCCCTGCCGCCCCCTCCGACCTCGCCGCCCCGGGCCCATGCCCGTGAAGCCACGGAGGTAGCCGCCGCCACCTGATCCGGTTTTCTTTAGAAAACCGATCCTGTTTTTTTGAAGATGTTGGTTTTTTTAAAAAAACCCTAGATGGTTTTTTGGTTTTCTTATTTAAAAACGTTCACCGAACCGTTCGTTTCAATGAATGTGTCGTTGGATTAGTTCTGTTAACAAGCGTCCGTTATTTAATCGTTAAATTTTTCTTTTAATCGGATTTAATCCGTTATTTTTGATTCGATTTAGATCCGATTTTCAAATCATTTATTTTCGCCGTTTATGAATCGGTGATTCAGCGCGGAGTTTACGTTCTGAAACCGCCGTTCCGACTAATCTACTTACAGAGTTTTGCTACTGTAAAATTTTGACCTAGTTTCAGATTGCTAAGCAAAATCGTTCTCTCTCGGTTTCGACTTTCGATGTTTTATTTGATTCGATTCTTTTGCAACGAGGGTTCTTAAGTTGAACTATCTGGTTAGATCTTTTATTCGAGATTTCCGTGCATTAGATGAGTACTTATTGTATGCTTGTTGTTTATGCGTTAGATCACCGGTCGCCCTTGTTACTTGAATCTCTAGGTCTCGCGGATCATCGCAAGGCAAGTAACACTTGATCATACCTTTTCTACTACCGGTTTTATTGCATTAGATCAAACTCTCAAACACTTGCATGGTTAGGATCTAATTAAATTGTGGGATGGGAAGTAGATCGAGTAGTACCTATTACTGTTTTACTTATGAAACCTTGGGAGTTACTTCTCGTTTGCTTATTATGCCATGCTATGCTAGTAGGCGTGGATTGGGTGAGTGAATATCCATGACAGATGTGAGATTGTTAATTAATGGTTTATCTAAGGTGGCAACAAACACACATCTGGGTGGATTGAGGCACTGGTTTCCATCGAGACTTGCTTGTATTTCTTGGACCGCCACCCGGCTCTAAGGGATCATAAGATTATTCAAGCTGGAAACTTCCGTGTGCAGCCACAAGCCAATTATGGGCTCTGGCGTAGTTGACTAAGTTGTCGAACTCTTACGGGTAGGCTAGCTGATGTAGGGATGTAGGTTGTCGGTCTACCCACGTAAGGTGCTAGCGCTTACGAAAGACTATGTCTCGGTCATCCGTTTCTCAAACACCATGTAGTCGAGAACCAAGCGGAGGCGAGTCTTAGTCTTAAGGGGAAAGTGCAAACCTCTGCGAGTGTATAAACTAATCATGATTAGCCGTGTCCCCGGTTATGGACGTTTGAGTGTCTCGGTAATTGAATATCATGTGAATCTCAACATGTTACTTCTAATAAAAGTTATTGGGATTTTGATGAGTACTTTTAATTGGGATTGAGGATGCTGTCAACCATTCTCAATGTTTAACAACCACCATGATAGTTAAATAAAATTATTCCTTTGATGTAGGAAAAACCAGCTTTATGCAAATGTAACAATGAGCCTTACCACCAGCCATATATGCATGTATAGGCTTATTGCTTCATTGCTCTTTATGTGTTACATTGCGGCATATTCCATGTCTTGGTTTTGGGCTGCAACTTTCACGTTCTTGGACTTTTGAATGACAGTAAGGTGTTAGGTGGTTCTATACTCGATGATGCCGATGGAGTTGATGGACTCACTTATCTTCCAAGCCTTCGCTGTTATTATTAGATGGCCTTAAGCCATTTTATTGTATTCAGTTCCTTGTGGACAATGATGTAATAAGTGTGTGATTGCTACTCTGCTATAAATCCTTGAAATCTTTGTGTCGGCATTCTTGATCCATGGATGACGAGCACGAGAGACTTGATCCATTTAGATGCAGTGACTCACAGTAGCCCGAATCGAGGAGTAGCCTTGGCGACGGCACCACGTCGCCACTTTCCTCAACCCGGGAGCTCCACCTGCACCACCCATGGCGAGCTATCGACCGAGGCTGCCTCGCACCGCCTCTCCTTCCTCCTAGTTCCTTCCTACCCCTCTCTGTCGCATGAGCACGGCGCTTGTCATGGCCGTGAACCATGGAGCCAGAACCCGCCCAGGCCGTCTGCTCCTCCGCCTCGCATGCCGCCCTTGCTGCAAGTCACCACCGCGGTCTTGCGCTGTGCTCGTCCTTGGCCTTGGCCTCATAGCGCAGACGCCCATACGTCGCCAACAGGGCGTCTTGCAGCGGCGTCTTTGCGTCTTGTGACGCCGGCGGAGGAGAACCCACCACCTTCAGCGCCATCTGGGGCCGCCCTCTCGCCAAAGTCTCCACGCGTCCGCTATGCCGGCCCCTGCTTCCCTCGGCCCCATCTCCGCTTCTCCGGCGGCCGTCGCTGCTTGTGGTGGTGACTCCATGGTGGCGCACATGCTCCTGGGGGTAGAGTGGAAATTTGTTCGCTCCCTCCAAAATTTTGGTGAGCAGCCCCAAGCAGCGAAAAAATGCCTCCTAGGGGCGCAACAGCTGAAGATGCTCTAATGTAAGATGTTTTTGACTCTACACTAAAGTAAACGTTTTATATTATGAGGCGAAGGAATGCGTAGCAGCTAACTAATCTACCAAGATTAGTTAGCCATACGGCACAACAGCTGCAGTTGTTTGGGCCAATGGCGAAGCAAGGTCGTCGTTTAGGCAAATTGTTAAGTCGCCCGACGAATTGGGCGTACTATCTTTATTTCTTTTTTTGGGCGTGTTTGTGCTTAGCCATAACATCGTCGGTTATATCAGTTGGTTGCTTTGTAATACAAAGCGGAAATCCTTTTTCTCAGGCTAGTCATAGTGGAAGTAACTTGTAGTAACATAGTGCACTTGAAATTTTTGCTTATATGTCATGTAGTTAATGAAGTGGTAATGTTACGTAATATAGCACTTTTCAAGACAAGATGAGTCTACAAGCTAATAAATGAAGTCCTATATGACATTACTACATGTTACTTTGCATATAAAGGTACTAATAACTAGTGTCATATGCATGACATAGTATAAGTTACTCCCGTTATGACCAGCCTCAGTAGTGCTGTACCACTGTCACAGCGTTTCACAAGGATGGAATTAAATTGGGTCACAGCCTTTTAATGGAGCGTCTATGGTGGAGTGGTTTCGGTGGAGTGAGCCACGTATGGGAAACTTTAGAAGCCTACCCTTTTACCGGAACTCCTATTCCGACGTAGTAGATAATTGCCACTTGCTCACGGATATGCTAACCTAATCGCCCATGGACCAGTGGCACGGCTGGCTCGCTGACCCTGTGATCCAGCTCTCCGGCTTTGTTCTGCTCTCGGATTATGTTTGTCCTGTTGGACTACAATTAAGTAGTTGTCCTGTGTACGTAGGTGCGCCGGCTCTATACAATACAAAAACACAGCAGCGTTCTGGCACTAATTTAAAACGACTTAGCTCGGTGACCACATTATATTGATGCATAATAATAATGGATATGTAAAAATCGTGGGTTGGGGCCGTTATCTAGGCGCATCGTTAATCCTCCTGTGTATCATAGAGTTCCAGGTTTCAGACTTTGAGGATGGCAGGACGGACACCCATGCGATGCTGTGCCTTCAGTACTAAATTGTGAGTACTGCTTTGTTAGGAAGAAACTGCCCGATATCATCGTTCTGTTAGGCCACACCAACAGCTACTGTAGTAGTGATTTGGTGCCTGTTTCATAAGGGTTCAGTATCAAATTTCGTAGTAATAAAGAAGTCGTTTGGTTGATTTCATTGCAGTTTTTTATACGTATACCTCGACGCCAACTCCGTCGCTATTTGGTGTCTCTTTGTGAGAAGTCAAGTTGCTTTCGTAGTACGTTCTCACGTAGTATGTATGGCACCGCTGACTGACGAAACGTAACAAGTTATGGTGGCACCCTGACGAGACGTATCCTCTACTCCTCGCAAAAATGAGACGTATCCTCTACCACCCCTAGGATCTCGGATTATTTCTGCTCGTAACTTCAGATTTCTCATATGTACTCTCTCCGTCTCATAATAAGAGCATTTTAACATTAGTGAAGTCTAAAAACGCTCTTATATTATGGAATAGAGGAGTAGTATATACACATCGAGCTAAACACCATTGTTTCTCCATGAGACTACGTGCAGCCGGCGATCATACCTGATGCTGCGTGGCTGCTACGTACTAAGTATATATCTTGTCAGTGAACACGACGTGGTAACTGCACTGATGCTGGCTGATATCACATATTCACATTTGATACATACATACAGATAATATATAAAGGGCGTCCGTACGAGTGCCGCACGACAAATGCGCCGCGAAATCAGCTCGCTCCCACTTTGACTATGAGTTTGTAGTAGTAGTACCTTTGATTAGACGTGGAGGTTCACGAGACCGATGGAGCTGAGCCCGTCCTTCTTCATCATCGCAGACTAAAAGAAATGGGGACACCGTCGGCGCGAGACGCGCTGCAGTCATCGGATCTGTCCGCACCAACCATATGCGATTGGTTAGGCTAGCCATAGTGGGATAACTTAAGTAGTAACATAGCACATCCCAAGACATATATATTTATGTGGCATAGAGTTAATGAGGAGAGATGTGTTTATGGTAGTAACATATAATATGTTATCATAATATATTTCCGTCTGCAAAATGAGTCTACAACATAATAAATGAAAGCTTGCATGATACTACACTTATGTTACTATCCACTAAAGTTACTATCCACTATGATGGTAGTAACATAGACTAGTAACATATACTGTTACTAGTCTAAGTTACTATGCACTATGACTAGCCTTAGCGGGTAGAAAAATTTGCATGCACCAGCCACGATGAGCGGCTGCTGCTGTCTAGTGACGGCGCATCGGAAAGGGTGCCTACATGTAACGCCCGGTTCGATCGCCCGGTGTCCGCCGATTATTCGCCCGTCGTTGCCATGTCATTTGCTGCGTGTTGCATTTTATGTCATCATCTGCATTTCATCGCATGTTTTCAAAACTTGCATCCGTTGGATCCTCGGTTCTTTCCGTTGTCCGTTCGAGCCGAGCACCCACACGCGCCCATGCGCATGTCAAGATTTTATTTTATAAGTGGCCAAAAATGTTCTCGAATGGGGTGATACTTGCATGCGGTCTTATTATAGTGTAGACGAGTGCTGTCAAGTTTAAGTAGCATTGAACTCGTTTGAAGCCCTAACGTTAAACTTATAAGCGGTACTGTTGCGGTACCTTCGTGAACGTTTTCGGTATCCGAGCTGGCATGCTTCTCTTCTCTCTTCTCAGCCAAGGCCTCTCTTCACAACCCACTAATCCCTCCTGCAGCCCACCTAGTACCCCCCCTCGTGTCGAGAACCGTGGGATCGCGATCGTGGGGCTCAAAACCCCTAAAACCCTAGCTATGTGCTATAAATGGACACCTCTTGTCCATTTTGGGCAGCTAACCCCTCCACCTACCTCTAGCTCCCGCTCTTCCTCGGATCACGCCTGCCCCCTCGGCCCATCACCCCGTCCAATAGGGCGCCAGCACCTCAGCGCCGCCCCTCCTCCACCCCGCGCGCCCACGTGGGCGCTCGCCGCTTCCCGCCGCCCGGCCGCGCTGACCACTGGCGAGCCCTTGAAGCGAATCCAGCAACCCATGCCCGCCGATCCCGTCGCGCCGCGCCCGTCCTCTTCCGGCAGCCACCTTGGTCTCCGCCGCCGTCTCCGGTGCCGCGCCCCGCGCCGCCGCCTTTCGCCGCCGGCCTCCGCCGCCCACCCGTAGCGCCGCCGCCCGCCCTCGCGGCCTCGCTCCGCCCATACATCACGCCTCGCCCGGCCTCGCCTCGCGCCATCGCCTCCCGGCCACCACGCCGCCCGCCCGTGGCCCGTGCCCCTCTCGGCCAGATCCGGCGAGGTCGGCGGATCCACCTCCCGGCTTCCTCTCCCTCGGCTCGTGACCCGCTCCGGCGTGCCTCGATTTCCGTGCAAGGTTGACTTTCCCCTAAAATTTCTCCAAGTCCGAAGCTTTTGTCATAATCATGTCATGTTCGTCTATGTATCTCTGCATCCATAACCGTTTTGTCGTGTAATATGTCAAATTGTTCGTCTCGGCGAGTACATCATTTCATCTCATTGCATCATTTATATTTGAGCTCATCTTGATGCCCGAAATGCTGTTGGAAGAGGGCTATGTGATGTTAGTTTGATTCTTATCGAGAACATGCACTTTTTGTCATTTTGCCATGATTGATGTGTACCCTATGAACTTGAGTCCTACATGTGTTTTGATATATGCCATGCCATCTTTATAGGGTGTATGCCATGTATTTTCTGCGATCTCTGTGACTAGCACAAGCATGCAAACTAGGCTTCATGATGTTCTTTGATTTCAGCCCTGTTTCTTTGATATTTTTATGCCATGTTAACTTGATGCTACAGAGAGATCCATGCTTATTTTGAGATACTTCATAAGGATGTTTTGAACATATGGTTATTCTCTATCCATCCATGCCCTTGTTTGCAATTATGGAGTGCCATAGCTTGAGTCAACGAGCTCTACTTTTGCTATAAAATGTTTCTGGCAGGTTGTTTACATGTTATTCAATTTTGTCAAGGTTGTTGTTGTTGATCCGTGTATGCTATGATGTTGTTCTTGCCATGTATAGCTTCTATGCCATGTCTTGTTACTGATGGTTGCCTTGCCATGCCATGTATTGCTCTGTGGTGAGTGGTTCAAGCTCACCAACATGCCTACTATTGTTGTCCTGCCATGTATGAATCGTAATATAAGCGCCATGTTCACATGGGTTCCATCATATTTTGATCCTTTTGGCTCATGGTCAGTAAGGACTTTTGTTATATGCTTTGAGTAGATTCATGCCATGCTCTAGTTTGACTTGATAGCTTGCTGTAACATGTTGTTTCATAGCTCTAAACTTGTTAACTGATGTTATTTCGCCATGTCACGAAATTCTGCTAAGTCTGTGAACGATATTATGCAATCTTGCCATGTCATTTTGAGCATGTTCTAGTGATTTTTGGAGATAGCTCAGTGTTCATGTTTTGTTGTGCTTTACCTGTACATCATGCCCATGCCTTTTTTTCATTTTGAGGTCTTGTAGCATGTTGTTATGATGCTTGCAATATGCCTAGTTGATGTTTTGGACAGCTTGTCCTTTAAACTTGTTTCATGTGTATGTGTTGAACGTTGCTCCGTTTGAGTGTGCTCTATATGAAACTTGCTTGATTTTGCATGTAGTTTCATATTATCATGTTGCATCCTTGTTTTGAGGTGTTTGCTTGATGTTTGTTTGCATTTTGCATCAATGCCATGCTTATCTTGTTTTGCTCATATCTTCTACAGCTCGAATCTAATGAACTTTATATGTAAATTGACTAGAATTTCGTTGAATCATCGTGGTGCATCTTAAATTGTTGTTTAACAACTTGAACGTAAGGTTTATTCAGATCTGGACCAATTTCGAAATTTGCATATGAGGACTTCAAGAATTGTTCTATGTTGTTTCGGCCTCATTTAAACTTGCCTTGATGTGTTGCTCTTGTTTGCCTCATCTCTTGCCATGAGTAGCCTCATCTAGCCTTGTCATGCATCATGCTTGTTGTGCATCATGTCTTGTTCATGTGTGTGTGTTTACTATGTTGTGTGCTTCTTGTTAGTTCCTGTTGCGTTGCGTCGTGAGGATTCGTTCGTCTCGCTTGGTTCGGCTTCATCCGTTCGTCTTCTTCATGGACTTTCTTCTTGCTATCTCATTACTATCATTGCTATGCTAGTTGCTTCTGCTCGCTATCTTTGCGTTACCTATCACTTCTTGCTCAAGCCTCCCAAATTGCCATGAACCTCTAACTCGTTGTCACCTTCCAATAAGCGGTTGTTTGGCTATGTTACCGCTTTGCTCAGCCCTCTTATAGCGTTGTTAGTTGTAGGTGAAGATGAAGTTTGTTCCTTGTTGGAACATGGAGATGTTGTTCCTTCTTGGAACATGTTTACTTGAGATATCACAATATATCTTATTTAATTAGCATCTATATACTTGGTAAAGGGTGGAAGGCTCGGCCTTATGCACTGTGTTTTGTTCCTCTTGCCGCCCTAGTTTCCAATATCGGTATTATGTTCCCGGATTTTGCGTCCCTAACGCTTGGGTGATTTATAGGACCCCCTTGACATTCGCTTTGAATAAGACTCCTCCGAAAAGGCCCAACATTGGTTTTACCATTTGCCTCACCTAGCCCTTTTTCCTTGGGTTTCCGGAGCCCAAGGGTCTGTCTGGGACCAGGAGGAGGGGGCCACCAAGTGGGGCCACCTGCCCGAGGGCCACATGGGCCCTAGGTGGTGCGCCTAGGCCTGCATGGGCCAAGGGAACCAGCCCAAGAGGCCCATCTTGCATGAAACAGAGGAAGAGTCCTCAAGGGGAAGGCACCTCCGAGGTGCCTTGGAGGATGGACTCCTCCCCCTCTTGGCGCCTCCCTTGGAGGAGGGGGGGCAAGCTGCGCCTCCCCTCTCCCTTGCTCCTATATATAGTGGAGGGAGGGAGGGCATCCACTTGAGCCTGGCGCCTCCCTCCCTCGTGACACCTCCTCCTCTCCCATGGTGCTTGGAAGCCTGCCCGGATTGCCAGCCTCCCACCACCCTGCCGTTGTGTGCTGTTGGATGGAGTCTTCCTCAACCTCTCCCTCTCTCCTTGCTGGATCAAGGCATGGGAGGCGTCACCGGGTTGTCTGTGTTGAGCAGCGGGGTGCGTCCGTTGGCACTAGGATCTCCGGTGATTTGGATCAATGATCGACTCCTTCAACCCCGTTCTCATAAGCGGCTTCCGTAGAGATCTACAAGGGTATGTAGATGCACTCTCCTTCCCTCGTTGCTAGTTTCTCCATAGATAGATCTTGGTGACACGTAGGGAAAATTTGAATTTCGCTCGTTCCCCAGCAATTAGTATCGAGCTAGGTCTATGCGTAGATTCTTTGCGAGTAGAACACAAAGTAGTTGTGGCGTTGATGATGTTCAATATGCTTACGTTACTAGTCCAATCTTGTTTGACGGTATTGTGGGATGAAGCGGCCGGACCGACCTTACGTGCTCTTCGTGAGGCGGGTTCCACCGTGACATGCACTTGGTGCATAAGGTGGCTAGCGGTGATCTCTCCACTTTAGTCGAACGGATTCGATGAAAAGGGTCCTTATGAAGGGTAAATAGCAATTGGCATCACGTTGTGGTTTTGCGTGGGTAAGAAAGCGTTCTTGCTAGAAACCCATAGCAGCCCGTAAAACATGCAACAACAATTAGAGACGTCTAACTTGTTTTGCAGGGTATGCTATGTGATGTGATATGGCCAAGAGATGTGATGAATGATATGTGATGTATGAGATTGATCATGTTCTTGTAATAGGATTCCGACTTGCATGTCGATGAGTATGACAACGGCGAAACCATAGGAGTTGTCTTTATTTGTATGACCGTGTCATTGAACAGCGCCATGTAATTACTTTACTTTATTGCTAACCGGTAGCCATAGTAGTAAGTAATATAGTTGGCGAGACAACTTCATGGAACACGATGATGGAGATCATGATGATGGAGATCATGGTGTCATGCGGTGACGATGATGATCATGGAGCCGAAGATGGAGATCAATGGAGCTATATGATATTGGCCATATCATGTCACTACTATATAATTGCATGTGATGTTTATTATGTTTATGCATCTTGTTTACAAACGTGGTAGTAAATAAGATGATCCCCATACAAATTTCAAGTGTGTCTCCTGATGTGCACCGTTGCTAGGTTAAGTAAGCTAAGCACCACGTGATGATGGTGTGATGGATTCTTACGTTCACATATGGTGTAAGACAGATTTACAGCAAAAACACTTGGGTTAACTTGAGCCTAGCATGTGGAACGGCTAGCCTCGGAACACGAGACCGAAAGGTCGAGCATGAGTCGTATAGTAGATCGATCAACATGAAGATGTTCACGATGATGACTAGTCCGTCTCGTGATGATCGGACCGCGCCTGATTGACTGGATCATGTAAATCACTTAGATGACCAGAGGGATGTCTATACGAGTGGGAGTTCATAAGATGAACTTAATTATCTTGAACATAGTCACCTTTTGCAAATTATGTAAATGGCTCGGCGCTTTAGTTCCTTTGTTAGATATGTTCCTAGAAAAATATAGTTGAAAGTTGAAAGTAGCGATTATGCGGACGGTGAAAGCTTATGTCCTTAATGCACGCTCGATGTGCCAAACCCCAAAGCGTCGTTTGTTGATGTTGCGAACATCGGACATACGTTTTGATAACTACGTGATAGTTCAATTAAGCGGTTTAGAGTTGAGGCACCAAAGGCGTTTTCGAAGCGTCATGGAACATATGAGATGTTTGAGGGCTGAAATTGGGATTCAGGCTCGTGCCGTCGAAAGGTATGAGACCTCCGGCGATTTTCTTAGCCTGCAAACTAAGGAGAAAAGCTCAATCGTTGAGCTTGTGCTCAGATGTCTGAGTGCAACAATCACTTGAACAAGGGGAGTTAATCTTCGGATGAGATAGTGATGTTTCTCCATAGTCATTGCCACCAAGCTGCTAGAGCTGTGATGAACTATAACATATCGGGGATAGATATGATGATCCTTGAGGTATTGGCGTTGTTTGACATCGCGAAAGTAGAAATCAGAAGGAGCATCAATTGTTGATGGTTGATGAAACCACTAGTTTCAAGAGGGCAAGGGCTAGAAGGGACACTTCATGAAGCGGCATCGGTTCTTTGCTCCCGATGAAGAAACCCAAGGTTGAACCCAAACCCGAGACTAAGTTACGTAATGAGAGGCGGACACTTTGAAAGGAACCACCTAGATACTTGGTAGATGAGAAAATTTGGCAAGGTCGATAGAAGTATGGATATACATTATGTTAATGTGTACTTTACTAGTACTCCTAGTAGCACGATTATTAGATACGGTTCGGTTGCTAAGTGTTAGTAACTTCGAAATAAAAGGCTACGGAATAAGCGGAGACTAGCTAAAGGTGAGTGACGATATGTGTTGGAAGTGTTTCCAAGTTTGATGTGATCAAACATATACGCTCCTCCATCAAAGATTAGTAAACCTAAATAATTATCATTTGGTGTTTGCGTTGAGCATAGACATGATTGGATTATGTCTATACTTGTCTGATTATTCATTTAAGGAGAATAATGGTTACTCTATTTATTTGAATAATACCTTCAATGGTCTTGCACCTAAAGAATGGTTTATTGAATCTCGATTGTAGTGATACACATTTTCATGCCAAAAGATATAAGATAGTAATGATAGTACCACTTGCTTGTAGCCTTTGCCATGTAAGTCATATTGGTTATAAAAGCATGAAGAAGCTCCATGTTGATGGATCTTTGGACTCACTCGTTTTGAAAAGTTTGAGACATCACGAACCATGTCTATTGGTGTATCGCATGAAGAAACTCCATGCAGATGGATCGTTTGGACTCACTTGATTTTGAATCACTTGAGACATGCAAATCATACCACATGGGCAAGATGACTGAAAAGCCTCGGTTTCGATAGATGGAACAAGATAGCGACTTGTTGGAAGTAACACATTTTGATGTGTGCAGCCAATGAGTCTTTGAGGCATCGCAGTGAATATCGTTATGTTCTTACTTCACGAGATGATTGAGTAGATGTTGAGTATATTTACTTGATGAAACACAAGTCTGAATTATTGAAAGGTTCAAGTAATTTCAGGTGAAGTTGAAGATCTTCGTGACAAGAGGATAGAATGTCTATGATATGATCATAGAGATGAATATCTGAGTTGCAGTTTGGCACACAATTAAGACATTGAAATTGTTTCACAATTAATACACTTTAGAACACCATAGTGTGATGGTGTGTCAAACATCATAGTTGCAACCTATTGGATATGGTGCGTACCATGATGTCTCTTATCAATTACCACTATCGTTCATGGGTTAGGCATTAGAACAGCACTCACTTTAATAGGGCACCACGTAATTCCGTTGAGATGACACCGTATGAACTATGGTTTATAGAAACCTAAGTTATCATTTCTTAAAGGTTTGGGGCTACGACGCTTATGTGGAAAAGTTTCAGTTGATAAGCTCGAACCCAGCGGATAAAATGCATCTTCATAGGACACCCAAAACAGTTTGGGTATACCTCCTAATTCAGATCAAAGCAATAAGGATTGTTTCTTGAATGGTCCTTTCTCGGGAAAAGTTCGTCTCGAAAAGTTGAGTGGGAGGATGGTGGAGACTTGATGAGGTCATTGAACCGTCACTTCAACAAGTGTGTAGCGAGGCACGGAGGAAGTTGTTCGTGGCACCTACACCAATTGAAGTAAAGCTTATGATAGTGATCATGAAGTTTGGATCAAGTCACTACGATACCTCGTGGGGTGACAAGGATCGTACTACTTGAGTGATGCGGTAATCATGTCTTGAAGGTCATGTTGTTAGACAACAATGAACCTACGAGCTATGGAGAGCGATGGTGGGCCCAAATTCCGACAAATGGTTAGAAACCATGAAATCGAGAGGGATCCATGTATCATAACAAAGCATGGACTTTGGTGGACTTGCCGATGATCGGCAAACCACTAAGGTTCGGTGGCTAGGGTTGTATGAATATGAGTATGCGATAAACGAATGTTGTTGAGTCCGGATGAGATCCGGACGTCAGGGGTTCGGAATGGTGGGGTAAATAATTATATAAGGAAGTATTGTTTGACCATGGGAAAGTTTGGGGTCACCGGTTTGTCGGGACCACAGGGTCCGGGGTCCCGGGTGGGCCACCATCCGGAGGGCCCATGGGCTGAAGTGGGGAGGAACCAGCCCATAGTGGGCTGGGCCCCCACCCCCCCAGGGTTGAAACCCTAGGGTGGGGACTGCCGGGGGGCCTCCACCCCCTTGGCCGCCTCCCCCTTGGAATGGGATCCCCAGGGCGGCCCTTTGGGCCTATATAAAGGGAGGGAGGGGCAGGGACCAAACTCGGGCCTCCCCCCTCACCTCTTCCTCCTCCTCCGTGCTTGGCGAAGCCTGTGGAATCTTCTGCTCCACCACCACCCCTGTTGTCTTTCTCGGACCATCATCATCAACCTCTCCTTTCCCCTTGCTGGATCAAGAAGGAGGCGTCTCCGTCCCGTGTGTTGAGCAGCGGAGGTGCCGTCCGTTACTTTCGGTCCGGGTGATTTGGATCACGGCGTCGACTCCGTCATCCACGTTCTAGTGAGCGCTTCCCCGGATCTACAAAGTGGTATGTAGATGCAATCTCTCTCCATGACTCGTTGCTTAGATGAACTCATAGATGATCTTGGTGAAACCGTGGAAAATTTTAATTTTCGCGTTCACCAATAGTGGCATCATGAGCTAGGTCATCGTGGTTCTCTTTCGGTAGAACACAATTTTGTTGTGGGCGTAGATCTTGTCAACTTGCTTGCCCTACTAGTCTTATCTTGCTTGGGGGTATTGGGGATGGGCGGCGGACCAACCTTACGTCCCGTGAGCGGTTCCACCGGACATGCACTAGTTGCATAAGGTGGCTGGCGGTTCTGTCTCCCCTTTAGTTGGGCGGTTCTATGAAAGGGTCCTTATGAAGGGTAAATAAAGTTGACAAAATCACGTTGTGGTTATTAAAGGGTAAGCGTTCTTGCTAGAACCCAATTGCGACGTAAAAGATGCAACAACAATTAGGGCGTCTAACTTGTTTTTGCAGCAATTGTCATGTGATGTGATATGGCTGAAGTTGTGATGAATGATGAATGACATATTGTGATGTATGAGATCATGTTCTTGTAATAGGAATCACGACTTGCATGTGAGATGACAACCGGGAAACCATAGGAGTTGTCATTATTTTTTTATGACCTGCGTGTCATTGAAGGCCATGTAAATTACTTTACTTTATTGCTAAGCGCATTAATAGTAGTAAAGTAATAGTTGGCGAGCAACTTCATGGAACGATGATGGAATCATGATGATGGAATCATGGTGTCATGCGGGTGACAAAGATCATGGAGCCCGAAGATGGAGATCAATGGAGCTATATGATATTGGCCATATCATGTCACTACTATATAATTGCATGTGATATTTATTATGTTTATGCATCTTGTTTACTTAGACGACGGTAGTAAATAAGATGATCCCTTACAACAATATCAAAGTGTTCTCCCCTAAGCGTGCACCGTTGCTAAAGTTAAATCGTTTGAAGCACCACGTGATGATCGGGTGTGGTAGATCCTTACGTTCACATACAATGGGTGTAAGACAGTTTTACACATGCAAAACACTTAGGGTTAACAGCGAGGCCTAGCATGTACAAACATGGCCTCGGAACACGGAGACCGAAAAGGTCGAACACGAGTCGTATGGAAGATCGATCAACATGAAGATGTTCACCGGCGATGACTAGTCCGTCTCACGTGATGACCGGACACGGCCTAGTCGACTCGGATCGTGTAACACTTAGATGACTAGAGGATGTCTAATCTGAATGGGAGTTCATTAAAATAATTTGATTAGATGAACTTAATTATCATGAACTTAGTCTAAAACCTTTGCAAATATGTCTTGTAGATCAAATGGCCAATGCTCATGTCAACATGAACTTCAGACGTTCCTAGAAAACCAAGCTGAAAGATGATGGCAGCAACTATCTGGATGGGTCCGGAACACGAGATCATCCTCATAGCTGCCAGAAACAATATGTCCTAGAAGGACGCTAGGTGATGCACCGTCCACGAGAACCAAGACATTATGAATGCTTGGCAGTCTCGTCTTGATGATTACTCCCTCGTTCGGTCGGCATGCTTCTGACTTAGAACCGGGGCTCCAAAAGCGTTTTGAGCAACACGGAGCATATGAGATGTTAGGAGCTGAAACTAGTTTTCCAAGCTCATGACCGGTCGAGAGATATGAAGTCTCCGACAAGTTCTATAGTTGTAAGATGGAGGAAAATAATTCGTCGGTGAGCACATACTCAAAATGTCGGGTTGCACAACCGCTTGTCCAGTTGGACATAAACCTCCCGGACGAGGCGGTCATTGTAGAATCCTTGATCGCTCCCACCAAGCTACAAGAGCTTTGTGATGAACTACAATATCAGGGATGGTGAAGACCATTCCGAAGTATTCTCAATCTTGAAGTCAGCGAGAGGTTGAAATCAGAAAAGAACATCAAGTGTTGATGGTCAATAAAACCACTAAGTTCAAAAGGGCAAGGGTAAGAAGAACTTCAAGAAGGAACGGCAAGGATGTTGCGCGCCCGATAAACAAGTTCTTTGGGAAGAAGTCAAAGAATGGACCCAAGCACGAGGCAGTGCTTTTATTGCAAAGGGAAGGGTCCTTTGGAAGCGGAACTGCCCCAAATACTTAGCGGACAAGAAGGCCGGCAACACTAAAGGTATATTTGATATACATGTAATTGATGTGTACCTTACCGATACTCGTAGTAACTCACAGGTATTTGATACGGTGCCGTTGCTCATATTTGTAACTCACATGGGAGCTGCGGAATAAGCGGAGACCGGCGAAGGGCGAGGTGCGATCTTGCGTCGGGAATGGTTCCAAGGTCGATGTGATCGCCGTCGACCTGCCTCTACATTTACCTCGGGATTAGTTTTAAACCTCAATAATTGTTATTTGGTGCCAAGTTTGAGCATGAACATTGTATCGGGATCTCGTTTAATGCGAGATGGCTACTCATTTAAATCCGAGAATAATGGTTGTTCTATTTATATGAGAGATATGTTTTATGGTCATGCTCCGATGGTCGATGGTTTATTCTTAATGAATCTCGAGCGTAATATTACACATATTCATAGTGTGAATACCAAAGATGTAAAGTTGATAACGATAGTCCCACATACTTGTGTACTGCCGCCTTGGTCACATTGGTGTCAAGCGCATGAAGAACTCCATTACGATGGACTTTTAGAGTCTCTCGATTATGAATCATTTGACACATCGAACCATGTCTTATGGGCAAAATGACCAAGACTCCGTTCTCGGAACAATGGGCGAGCAACCAACTTATTGGAAATCATACATACCGATGTATGCGGTCCAATGGCGTTGAGGCTCATGGGAGGATATCGTTATGTTGTCACTCTCACGACGACTTAAGTAGATATGGGTATGTCTACTTGATGAAACACAAATCTGAGACCTTTGAAAAGTTCAAGAATTTCAGAATGAGGTAGAGAATCAGCGTGACGAAAATAAAGTTCTTCTGATCAGATCGTGGAGGAGAATATTTAAGTCAAATTTGGTACACATTAGGAAATGTGGAATCGTCACGCCGCTGGAACACCTCGCGTAATGGTGTGTCGAGCGTCGTGTCGCACTCTATTGGATATGGTGCGATCTATGATGTCTCTTCTGATTCTGCTATCATTTTGGGGATCGCTCTAGAGACAGCTACATTCACTTTAAATAGGGCACCGTCTAAATCCGTTGAGGCGACCGTATGAATTATGGTTTGGGAAGAAACCTAAGCTATCGTTTCTAAAAGTTTGGGGATGCGATGCTTATGTCAAGAAACTTCAACTGGCTCGAACCCAAGTCGAATGCGTCTTCATAGGATACCCTAAGGAAACCATTGGGTATACCTTCTACCTTAGATCGAAGGCAAGATCTTTGTTGCCAAGCGGATCCTTTACGGAAAAGAGTTTCTCTCGAAAGGAGTAAGTGGGAGGAAAGTAGAACCGATGAAGTACTACCTCTTGAACGGAAGTAATGCAGCTCGGAAAATGTTCTGTGGTGCCTACACCTCTTGGAGGAAATTAATGATGATGATCAAGGTACTTGGATCAAGTTGCTCTTGAACCCGTGGTCCACAAGGACACGTTCACACAGTGGTATAGCAACCTGTCACGGAAATCATGTTGTTGAACAACGGTGAACCTTGAACTATGAAGAAGCGATGGCGGGCCAGTTCAACAAATGGCTTGAAGCCATGCAATCGAGATAGGATCCATGTATGAAAACAAAGTATGGACTTTGTGAGACTTGCCGATGATAGGGGCGATAGAAAACAAATGGATCTTTAAGAAGAAGGCAGGAGCGGATGGTAATGTTACCATCTATAAAGCTCGACTTGTCGCTAAGGGTTATCGACAAGTTCAAGGGATTGACTACGATGAGACTTTCTCTCCGTGGCGAAGCTTAAGTCCGTCCGAATCATGTTAGCAATTGCATACTATGATTATGAGATATGGCAGATGGGCGTCAAAACAGCGTTCTTTAGCGGTTATCTTAAGGAAGAGCTGTATGATGCAGCGGAAGGTTTTGTCGATCCTAAGAATCTTGACAAAGTATGCAAGCTCCGCGATCCATTTATGGGCTGGTGCAAGCATCTCGGAGTTGGAACATTCTTTGATGAGATGATCAAGCGTTTGGGTTTATCTTGAGACTTATGGAAGCTGCGTTTACAAGAAAGTGAGTGGGAGCTCATGAGCATTTCTCATATTATATGTAGATGACATACTTTTGATAGAAATGATATAGAACTCTTGGACAACATTAAGGCCTACTTGAATAAAAGTTTTTCAATGAAGGACCTTGGAAAGCTGCTTATATATTAGGCATCAAGATCTATAGAGATAGATCGAGACACCTCATAGGTCTTTCACAAGCACATACCTTGATAAGATTTTGAAGAATTTCAAAATGGATCAGTCAAGAAAGGGTTCTTGCTGTCTTTGCAAGGTGTGAGATTGAGCTCGACTCAATGCCGACCACGACAAAAGATAAAGAAGAGATGGCGTCATCCCTATGCCTCGACCATAGGATCTATTATGTATGCCATCTGTGTGCAGGACCTGATGTAAACCTTGTCGTAAGTTTGGTAGGAAGGTACCAAAGTAATCGGCAAGGAACAACTGGACATGATCAAGAATATCTGAAGTACACGAAAGGACAAAGGACATGTTTCTCGTTTATGGAGGTGACGAAGAGCTCTAAGTAAAGGGTTCGTCGGCCTAAGCCGACCGAGATCTGGATGACTCTAGGTCACAAGCTGGATCGTGTATATGTTGAATGGTGGAAGCGATGGTGTGCAAGCAAGCGTCGATGGCGGGATCTACATGTGAGCGGAGTACATGGCAGCCTCGAGGCGCGCATGAAGCAATTTGGGTGAAGTTCATCACCGACCTAGAGTCATACCCAATCGTCGGTGAAGAAATATGCCCTAGAGGCAATAATAAAGTTATTATTTATTTCCTTATATCATGATAAATGTTTATTATTCATGCTAGAATTGTATTAACGGAAACATAATACATGTGTGAATACATAGACAAGCAGATAGTCACTAGTATGCCTCTCTTGGACTAGCTCATTAATCGAAGATGGTTATGTTTCCTAACCATAGACATGTGTTGTCATTTGATTAATGGGATCACATCATTAGGAGAATGATGTGATTGACATGACCCATTTCATTAGCTTAGCACTTGATCGTTTAGTATGTTGCTTATGCTATCTTCATGACTTATACAAAGTTCACTGCAACTATGAGATTATGCAACTCCGTTTACGGAGGAACACTTTGTGTGCTACCAACGTCTAGCGTTGGGTGATTATAAAGGTACTCTACAAGTGTCTCCGAAAGTATATGTTGAGTTGGCATGAATCAAGATTAGGTTTGTCCTCCGATTGTCGAGAGGTATCTCTAGGCCTTCTCGGTAATACACATCACATAAGCCTTGCAAGCATTACAACTAATGAGTTAGTTGTGAGATGATGTATTGGAGCGAGTAAAAGACTTTCCGATGGAGATTAAACTAGGTATTGGATACCGATCGAATCTCGGGTAAGTAACATACCGATGACAAAGGGAACAACTTATGTTGTTATGCGGTTTGACCGATAAAGATCTTCGTAGAATATGTAGGAACCAATATGGGCATCGGGTTCGCTATTGGTTATTAGAGAATGGTTCTAGGTCATGTCTACATAGTTCTCGAACCGTGGGTCCGCAACAAGGTTTCAATGGCGGTTATATTAGGTTTATGTATTTTGATGTACGAAGGAGTTGAGTCCGGGATGTGATCACGGACATGGCGAAGTCTCGAAATGGTGAGACATAAAGATTGATATATTGGATGGTTATATTCGGACGGAAAGGTTCGGAAGTTCGGAGAAAACGGGTGTCGGAGGGTTACGGAACCCAGAGAAGTTATGGGCCTTATTGGGCCAAGAGGGGAGAGAGGCTGCACCGGGGGTGGCGCCCCCTCCATGGGAGTCAATTGGACTAGGAGGCGCGCCCCTCCCTCTCCTCTCTCTCCCCTTCCCTCTTCCTAGTAGGACTAGGAAAGGGAGTCCTACTCTACTAGGGAGGACTCCCCCCTCTAGTCGCCCAAGGGCTGGCACCTCCTTGCTCCTTTATATCCAGGGGGGGGGCACCTAGAACACACAAGTTGATCTCGTGATCGTTCCTTGGCGTGTCGGTGCCCCCTCCACCATATTCCACCTCGGTCATATTGTTGCGGTGCTTGGCGAAGCCTCGACATAGAACATCAAGATCGTCCTGCGTCGTCTTGTGGAACTCCTCCCGGCACTTTCTTGGATCGGAGCCGGGGATCGTCATCGAGCTGAGCGTGTGCTAGAACTGGAGGTGCGAATGCGGTGCTTGGATCGGTCGGATCGTGAAGCGTCGACTACATCAACCGTTGAAATACGCTTCCGCTTTCGGTCTCACAGTGCGTGGGCGGACCTCTCCCTCGTTGCTATGCCATCACCATGGTCTTGCGTGATCGTGGAAATTTTTGAAATTACTCGTTCCTCAGCGATGGTATCGAGCCGGTTTTATCGTTGATGTCATATGCAGAGTAGAACACAAGTGAGTTGTGGGCGATACAAGTCATACCTACCGACATGTCATACTTTGGTTCAGCGGTATTGTGAGATGGCGGCCCGGACCGACATTACAGCGGCTTCGCGAGCTGGTTTCACGCGTGGACTTTCGTTGTAAAGGTGTTGGCGGGTGTGTTCTCTCTACTTTAGTTGAACGAGTGTGGCTGCCGGTCCTTGAGAAGGTTAACGGAGTCTATTTGGAAATGTCGTTGTGGTTTTGATGCGTGGTAAAACGGTTCTTGCTCAGCCCGTAGCACCCGTAAAACTTGCAACAACAAAGTAGAGGGCGTCTAACTTGTTTTTGCGGGGCATGATGTGATGTGATATGGTCAAGGCGTGATGCTATATTTTATTGTATGAGATGATCATGTTTTGTAACGAGTTATCGGCATGGCGGGAACCATATGGTTGTCGCTTTATTGTATGAAATGCAAGCGCCATGTAATTGCTTTACTTTATCACTAAGCGGTGCGATAGTAAAGCAATAGTTGGCGAGGCGACAACGATGCTACGATGGAGATCAAGGTGTCGGCGCCGGTGGCGATGGTGATCATGGGGTTGCTTGGAGATGGAATCACAAGCACAAGATGATGATGGCCATATCATATCACTTATATTGATTGCATGTGATGTTTATCCTTTATGCATCTTATCTTGCTTTGATTGGGAGCATTATAAGATGATCTCTCACTAAAAATTATCAAGTAGTGTTCTCCCGGTATGCACCGTTGCCAAAGTTAAATCGTCGGAACCCACGTGATGATGGGTGTGATAAGCTCGTCCATCTCGGTGTAAGCCAGTTTTGCACCGAGAATACTCGGGTTATACTTGGGAGCCTAGCATATCAGGATATGGCCTCGGAACACGGAGACCGAAGGTCGGCGTGAATCATATAGTAGATATGATCAACATAAGATGTTCACCATTGAAAACTTCCATCTCCTGGTGATCGGTTATGGATTGGATTTGGATCACGTGATCACTTAGATGACTAGAGAATGTCATCTAAGTGGGAGTTCTTAAAAATATGATTAATTGAACTTAAATTTATCATGAACTTAGTACGATAGTATTTTGCTTATCTATGTTTCTTTGTAGATAGATGGCTCGTCTTTGTTTTGGTTGAATTTTAATCGTTCCTTGAGAAAGCAAAGTTGAAAGATGATGGTAGCAATTACGGACTGGGTCCGTAACGAGGATTATCCTCATTGCTGCCGGAAAAAGTTCGTCTGGATGCACGCTAGGTGCAGACTTCTTCTTGATACTGGCCGGCGGCGTTAAACGTCTGGCGAAACAAAGGCTGATGACTACTCTATAGTTCATGTGCCATGCTTTCGGCTTGCCGGGTCTTCAACGGCGTTTTGAGCGTCATGGAGCATATGAGATGTTCGGAGGTTGAAGTTGATATTTCAACAGAATGCGGATTGAGAGATATAAGTCTCCAATAAGTTCTATAGCTGCAAGATGGAGGAGAATAGTTATGTCGGTGAGCACATACTCAAAATGTGGGTATTACAATCACTTGAATCAAGCTGGGAGTTAATCTTCCGATGATTGTGTCATTGAAAATTCTTCAATCCTTACCAAGCTACAAAGGCCCTTTGATGAACTATAATATGCAAGGGTTAGTAAAGACTATGCAGGCTCTTACAATGCTAAAAGCTGCGGAGGTAGAAATCAGAAGGAGCATCAAGTGTTGATGGTCAATAAGACCACTAGTTTCAAGAAGAAAGGCAAAGGGAAGAAGAAGGGAACTTCAAAAGAGCAAACAAGTTCTTGATCGGGAGAAAAACCCAAATGCGGACCTAAACACAAACCGAAGTGCTTCTCTAAGCCAACTGTCCTTTGGAAGGCGGAACTGCCCCAAGTATTTGGCGGATAAGAAGGATGGCAAGGTGAACAAAGGTATATGTGATATACATGTTATTGATGTGTACCTTACTAGAGCTCCAGATAGTAACAGGTATTTGATCTTGGTTACATTGCTAATATTTGCAACTTCGAAGCGGGGACTCGGATTAAGCGAACAAAAGGGGCGAGGTGGCGATGCAGCGTGGGAAATGGTTCCAAAGTCGATGTGATGCGATCGGCCGCTACCTCTACATCTACCTTGGGATTAGTTTTAGACCTAAATAATTGTTTTGGTGCGGCATTGAGCATGAACATTATATCTGGATCTTGTTTGATCAGGCGGTTATTCATTTAAATCGGAGAATAATGGTTGTTCTATTTATATGAATAATATCTTTTATGGTCATGCACCCAAAGTGGTCTATTTTAATGAATCTCGATAGTAGTGATACACATATTCATAATGTTGAAACCAAAAGATCAGAGTTGATAATGATAGTGCAACTTATTTTGCCTTTGCCGTTTAGGTCATATCGGTATAAAGCGCATGGAAACTCCATCTTGATGGACTTTTGGAGTCACTTGATTATGAATCACTTGGCACTTGCGAACCGTGCCTCATGGGCAAGATGACTAAAACCCGTTCTCCGGTTACTATGGGAGAGCAACATTTGTTGGAAATCATACATCTGGATGTATGTGGTCCGATGAATGTTGAAGCTCGTGGAGGATATCGTTATTTTACCTTCAGGATGACTTAAGCGGATATGGGTATATCTACTTAATGAAACATAAATCGAAACATTTGAAAAGTTCAAAATTTTGGTGAAGTTGAAAATCATCGTAATAAAAAAAATAAAGTTTCTACGATCTGATCGTGGAAGCGAATATTTGAGTTTGAGTTTGGTCTACATTTGAAACAATGCGGAATAGTTTAGCAACTCCGCCAACCGGAACACCACAGCGCAATGGGTGTCGAGCGTCGTGTCGCACTTTCTTTGGATATGGTGCGATCTATGATGTCTCTTACAAATTTACGCTATCATTTTGGGGATATGCTCTTGAGGCGGCCGCATTCACGTTAAATAGGACACCATCAAAATCCGTTGAGGCGGCGCCTTATGAACTATGGTTTAGCAAGAAACCAAAGTTGTCGTTTCAAAGTTTGGGGTTGCGATGCTTATGTGAAGAAACTTCAACTGATAAGCTTGAACCCTCGGAAAAATGTGTCTTCATAGGATACCCAAAGGAGACAATTGGGTACACCTTCTATCACAGATCCGAAGGCAAGACATTCGTTGCTAAAATGGATCCTTTCTAGAAGGAGTTTCTCTCGAAAAAAGTGAGTGGGAGGAAAGTGGAACTTGATGAGGTAATAGTACCAGCTCCTTATTGGAAAGTAGCTCACGAAATCAGTTTACGTAACACCTACACCGTTAGTGAGGAAGATAATGATGAAGATCATGAAACTTAGATCAAGTTGTCCTTGAACCCGTAGATCAACGAACAAAATCCGCACAGTATCGGTAATCCTATTCAAATCATGCTACTAGATCATGGTGAACCTACGAACTATGAAGAAGCGATGGTGAGCCCAATTCCATAAAATGGCTTGAAGCCATGAAATCTGAGATGGGATCCATGTATGAAAACAAAGTATGGACTTTGGTAGACTTGCCGATGATCGGCAAGCTATTGAGAATAAATGGATCTTTAAGAAGAAGGCGGTGATGGTAATGTAGCTGTCTAAAAAGCACGACTTGTTGCAAAAGGTTTTCGACAAGTTCAAGGGTTGACTCGATGAGACTTTCTCACCCGTGGCGATGCTTAATCCGTCCGAATCATGTTAGCAATTGCCGCATTTTATGATTATGAAATTTGGCAAATGGATGTAAAACTGCATTCTTGAATGGATTTCTAGAAGAAGAGTTGTATATGATGCAACGGAAGGTTTTGTTGATCAAAGGTGCTAACAAAGTGTGCAAGCTCAACGATCAATTTATGTGCAGTGCAAGCCTCTCGGAGTTGGAATAAGCGCTTTGATAGTGTGATCAAAGCATATGGTTTATCTGAGACTTTTGGAGAGCTTGTATTTACAAGAAAGTGAGTGGGAGCTCTGTAGCATTTACGATATTATATGTGGCGACATATTGTTGATTGGAAATGATATAAATTTCTGGATAGCATAAAAGGATACTTGAATAAAAGTTTTTCAATGAAAGACCTCGGTGAAGCTGCTTACATATTGGGCATCAAGATCTATAGAGATAGATCAAGGCGGCTTAATAGGACTTTCACAAAGCACATACCTTGATAAAGTTTTGAAGAAGTTCAAAATGGATCGAGGCAAAGAAAGGTTTTTACATGGTACAAGGTGTAAGATTGAGTCGGACTCAATGCCCGACCACAATGAAGAAGAGAAAATGAAAAATGTTCCTATGCTTCCAATAGGCTCTATCATGTATGCAATCTTGTGTACCAGACCGGCGTATGTTAGGTTAAGCTTGGCGGAAAGGTACCAAAGTAATCGAGTGGATCCGGACGGATCAAGAACATCTGAAATAACGAAAAGGACTAAGGATATGTTTCTCGTATATGGGGTGACAAAGAGCTATCGTAAATGGTTACGTCGATGCAAGCTTTGACCTGATCGGACGATTCTAAATGCAAACGGATCGTATTTTTATTAAGCGGTGGGATCGGTTGGTGCGGTTCTAAACAAAGCGTCGTGGCGGGATCTACATGTGAAGCGGAGTACATAGCTGCTTGGAGCACAAATGAAGGAATGCTGGATGAAAGAGTTCATTTCCGATCTAGGTGTCATACCTAGTGCGCCGGGACCAATGAAGATCTTCGTGACAATCTTGGTGCAATTGCCTTGGCAAAGGAATCCAGATTTCACAAAGGACCAAGCATATCAAAAGGCTTCAATTCCATTGGGACCAAGTCCAAGTGGGAGACATAGAGATTTGCAAAATACATACGGATCTGAATGTTGCAGACCCGTTGACTAAGCCTCTTCCACGAGCAAAACATGATCGCACCAAGACTCCATGGGTGTTAGAATCATTCTTGTGTAATCTAGATTATTGACTCTAGTGCAAGTGGGAGGCTGAAGGAAATATGCCCTAGAGGCAATAATAAAGTTATTATTTATTTCCTTATATCATGATAAATGTTTATTATTCATGCTAGA
>JAHIAM010001774.1:0-93008 GCA_021605205.1 Aegilops longissima
AAAATCATGACACATTAAAAGAAGAATACACAATAAGCCAAACACGAGAAAAGTGAAAAGCTCAACGAGAACCCACATCATTATCTCGAATGTTCCCAGCGATCTTTTCACCATCATAGCATTCCGCATACTTGATATAATGGCCACATTCATTCGCCCTTGAAGTGGAACCTTCACAAACGTTGGTTTCTTTGCAAAAGCTCCCATTTGGGCTGCTTGCTCGCATTATCTTGATCATCACCATAAAAAGCCTTCATTACTTGGACCATCACGGAGATATGTAAAAAGAAAAAAAACCACACATTTTTCAGGTCTCGAGAAGCGAAACAAAGACCAGAAAAATTAATCGGTCTGAGATAATAAATGCCACTCACAATCTTCTCGATCTTTATGATAGGTGTTCTTTGAAGGATGATGGTTCTTGGATAAGGTAAAGAGTCAAGGATGTCGGCGCTACTTGATGCGATTCATGACATATAAGGAAAAGTGGTTCACTTTCTTATCCTTTGCTAAAACCATAGGCTTGAATAGAGGCATCATGATCTAAAACAAATGACCAAAAAGAGATGTTAAATATTCAAAATAAAAACAGCATGACAACAAACAATTAACACCAAAAAATCAGCTAGTAGAACTCACAAAGGTCGGCGGTGAACAAGTCTTCCTTTTGTTTGACATAGCTCTTGAAATCTCTCATGCACTCTCGACATTAAGCGGTTTATTTTCAGCGTAAATAAAGCGTGCAGATCAAGCACAACTTTGCAAAAATCGAGAAAAAGAAATAGGCAATTGGAAATGATCAACAAGAAAAGTATTATTAAAACTTCGTAAAACAATAAGCGGTCTTGTTTGAGAGAAACAAAGCGATCGATTGATTACGTGATGAAATATACTCAGCAATACCCTTTTCCAGACCTTAAAATCAACATTTCTATCGGTATCTTTCTTCCAATCATCAATAAGGAAGTCCATTACATCACCCTCCATCATTTGCCCAGTGCAAAAACTTGTGAATGCATTTCGGTGAAGCTGGTTACGCTATCATCGATTTGAGGTATCATTGAGAATGTATTCTGCGTACGGACAAGAACAAAAAGCGAAGCAAGATGAAGCATTCATAGCAGTTCAAGTTGTATAAAAATGTGATTGGTCATATTTATCTAGCGATTACAAACAACGAGAGGAAAAGAAGAAGCGTAATGAGAGATACTCACTCGGCATACTTCTCACATGCTTCATCGCTAAACAGCAGTTATACAACTTGCGAGCCTTGTCGAGTTGAGGAATTTATGAGGTGAAAAGCTGCTTTGCATAGGGGAGCAAAACTTTATAGGAGCTCACGGGTGCCGCTTCATGCTTGTAACATTGCGAATCCAAAGCGGGATCCTTCCTAGCACCACCGGCTCTTGGGACACTATTCTAGCAAGTGGGGATAAACCCTTGGCGGCGGTGCTCTGGTGACTCTTCCCATGCCCGACAATCTTGTCAAAGCGCATCATCATCACTTGTCTATCAATTCCACAATGGGATTCTTGGGTGTAGGGGTTCTCTGCTGGCAGTAAATAGAACCTTCAGAGCTCCCAAGCGCCCCTTAATAAGACCAGGACCTTGTCTTTTACGGAAGCATACAGCTAAGATCAATAGATACTGCGCTCGAGCTCAGGAACTAGGCGCCAAAGATCACTGTAGTCATGCTCATCAAGATCCGACCACTCACTGCAAAAATAAAAAAGAAGACCGCATCAGCGGTGAAGTTCAAATCGTAATTCATGGCGGTACCAATCAAAAGTACAACACTACAAAAAGACACATCAAGTGACATTTTGGGCGAGCGAAATTTTTTACGTCATACATATGACACTTCTATAGCGATAATTGTGACAAAACCGGTATCTTCATAGATGTGGTGGGCTCCTACTTCTATGACAAAAATCATGACAAAAAATGGGCTTTTCGTCACAGGCGGGCGGAGGCCTTGTTGCATGACATTCTTTGGGCCGTCCATGACGAGAAAAAACCGTGGTAGAAGCGAGGGGAGGAAAATTTGAGGGAGTTGCGATTCTGGTGGGAGGTCGGGGCGGCGATCGCGTTCTCTCGTACGTCTGCAGCGTGTGTCGGCGTTAGCTCTAGCGAACTGGCGGCGTTGGGCTCGCGAACAGTGATTGCCGCTGCGAGCTACATTCTTGAACCCGGCGATCGATCGATGGTACATTAGCGAACCCGATGGGCGATTCCTTTGCTTTCTACGCTAAGCTGAAGCCGATCGATTGGATGAGCGATGGCGTTAGCAGGGGGTTGGATGAGCGATGGCGGTGGCGTTGCCTACGGATGAACGGGACCTGTGGTGTGGAGGCTGGATGAACAATAGGCGGTGGAGGGTGGCCGTGGAGGGGTGGTTGAGCAGGACCCGTGGTGTGGAGGCTGGATGAGCGAGTAGATGGTGGAGGGTGCCCGTGGAGGGTGGTTGAATAGTAGGCTGGTGGAGTAGCGGCGGTGGAGGTGGATGAGCAGGGGCCCGTGGAGGTGGAGGAGGTCGACGGTAGCCCATGGAGGTGGAGGAGGTCGGCGGTGGAGATGAGCAGTATCCGTGGAGTCCGTTTTGCGATGCGCTACACCCCTCCGATGAAACGGGACCCCGGTTCGGCCGTGGCGGTCCATTTCCTCCGTTTTTCGATGCGCCACACCCCTCCCGATCAACGGGACCCCCATTTCGGCCGTAGGAGGTCGGTTTCCTCCGTTTTGCGATGCGCCACACCCTCGATCAGCGGGACCCGTTCAGAGCGTGGGAGGTCCGTTTCCTCCGTTCTGCGATGCATGCGCCTCGTTTCCATCGCTGTTCCGTCCAAGCCCTCCCGATGAACACGACCACGCATTAAGATTCCGACCCAGCCGGTTGGCTCCCCATGAACTGACGGACAGCGATGTTTCTCCGTTCCGACCCAGCCATGTACATATGCGGTAGGCATTGAGACCACTGCCCATATATGCGTACATGGCGTATTTTCTTTCTTGCACCCTCGCCGCTATGCGTGCGTGTACATACTACGTCGCGCGCCTCTACTACGACATGTGCGGCGCCTCTACTCGACGCGTGCGGCGCCTCTACAGCGACCGGTATGTGCGTACCGTTCGCGACCGAATGACAGCGCTTCGTGCGCTTTGACCAAGTGGGTCGGTATCGAGCACTTCCTTACTGCGAAGATGTAGCTAGTGGGTCCCGGCGGTTAGGGGTGAATCGTTTTTTGCGGGCGCACTTCCTTGCGTGCGAAGATGTATTGGTGGGTCAATGATCGGCGAATCGTTCTTTTTTTGCGGGCCGCACTTCCTTGCGTGCGAAGGTGTTCTTGATGGGTCAATGACGAAGCGAATCGTTTTGTTTTTGCGGGCGCACTTCCTTGCGTGCGAAGATGTAGCTGGTGGGTCTCGGCGATCGAAGCGTTTTTTCGTGACATCTGATGGCCCGTCCGGTGGCTCCCAAGCTGTCGGTGGAGGAATCATTATTTTCAGCGTAATAAGGAAGCACTTCCTTCTTTGCGGCGTGGACCGGTATCGGCCTCTCCACGTCACGATCGGCGTCCGATGGAAGTCGTTCCTTGACCACGTTGACCACGTCGCGCCGAGAGCACCATGGCGGTGGGCGGCAGCGAGGCCTAGGAAGGGACATCGGGGCCGGGGAAAAGCAGACGATGGAAGCCAGCGGAGAAGAGTACAAGGGTTCCTTGGTTGGCTGCGGTGTGAGGCTGTCATCACCCGAGGGCTGCCGGCGGTGGGAATAGTAGAAGCGGTGAGGCCTCCGGAAGCCTGACCCGACCCACGAGGAGGCGGGAGCATCTTGACACGGCCGGCGCTGCTTTGGGCGGTGGAGCAAGAAGACCGGAGGTTGAAGAAGCACTACGGCCGTTGGATGGACATCGTGCGGTCATTGGAGCTAGAATCGTTCATATTGACTAAAGTTGACCAAGGCCCCGTCCCGTCAACTTAGTAGGCCCTAAGTCAGCCTCCCACCATGGTGGGTCCCGGCTAACAAGAGGAGTATTTGTAACACGGGATGATTAAGCAGATAATCACCTCGATTCTTGTGACTAAACTCACGTTGTTTGAACCGGTCTAAATCAAATTCAAAAGCAAGCAAGCGATAAAAGTTTTCAAAAACTAAAACTAAAATGTTAGGGGTTGACAAAAATAACAAAGCTAATTATGGTGGGGTGCACACATTTTTGTAAAGTGTTTTGGTATTTTAAATAAACTAAAACAGAAAAGAAGAAAATAAGAAAAAGAAAAATTAAAACAAAAAGAGTGGGGGAAAGACCCAGAATGGCCATGGCCAAACCCCCCACACAGTGATCGGCCACCCATGGCCGGCCAACCCGCCCACTTATCCACCTCCCGATTGGAAACCCTAGCCGCCCGCGCCCTCCTCCCCGATCCCTTTCTCCCTCCCGCCCGATCTAGATCAGGTGATCCACGTCGCCCGCCAGCGACCCGCCCGCCCGACCCGTCGCCCTCTCCCCTGCGCCCCTCGCCGCCGGATCCCCACCGTCGTCCCTTGAGGCCCCTCGCCGCCAGCGAGGTCGTCCCCGACCCCGCCTCACCGGATCCGCCCGCGCGGCAGCCGCCTCCCAAACCCCCCCTCCTCACGGTCGCCACGGCGTCCCGAGCCCACCGCATAGACCCGCGTTTCCCCCGGTGAGCTCTCCCTCTCTCCCCTAGTTCCTCCCGAGCCTTGCCGCCCGTCGCCCGGGCCTCCCGTCGCCCGGCTCGTCCTCCCCCCTCCGGTCACGCAGTCTGCCGCCCGCCCGCCACCCGTCCCACCTCCCTCTCCTTTCTCCTCGCCCGTGGCGTTCCCCCTTCGCCCGCCCGAGCGCCCCCTCCCACCGTGGATCCGTCGTGGCGCCCCCGGTGACCAAATGGTCGCGAGGCCGAGCCCGATGTGGCTCGGCGCGCCATGCGCAACCCTCCCGACCTCCGTGGCCTTGTTGTCGGCGAAGCCGAAACCACCCCCGCCTCCGCCGCTTCGCCCGGCGCCGATCCAGCCGAGCCGGCCGTGCCACCACCACCATCGGACCCGCCGCCCTCCCCTTTTCGGCGCGACCGCCGCGCCCGTTTGTGCCGAACACGAGCCGTGAGCTCGGCGCCCCCCTCCGCCCGCGGAAGCCACCGGAGCCAACTCCGGCCCCCCCTAGGCGTGGCATGGCACAGGGCCCCTTTGGTGCTTGATGATGGGCCCAGGCCCCCAGCTCTGTTGACTCGGTCGGCGAGGTGGCCGATCAACCCCCCCGCACTTGCGACATGGGGCCCCACCCCAAAGAGCGTTTTAGAATAAAAAAGAAATGAAAATGAAATTAGATAAATATAAATATGATAAATAAAAATGAATAAAAATAATTAATTAATTAATTAATTAAGTAAATAATTAATTTAATTAATCCTGATTAATTAAACCTAATGACTAATTAACCTAATTAACTATTGTTAATTAAACTAAGCTAGGTTAATTAGATAACAGTGTATAATGACGGGTCCCACATGTCGAGGGTTGACTTAGTCAACCACATTATTCTTGACGTCGGCATGACATCATCTTGGCGTCATAAATACATTTTGAATTAATTAATTAATTAAATTCGAGAAATTATTAAAATCTTTTAAAAATCATATCTTTTAATCCGTAACTTTCGGATTAAAATATTTTCAACATGAAAGTTGCTCGAGCAGCGAGGCGAATCCGGATCATGATCCGTTCGTCGCCACACACCCTAACCTATCAGACCTGCAACTTTTCCCCTCGGCTCCTCTGAAAACCCAAAACAGGAATACTTTCCGGATGTTTCCCATAACCGATACCCCCTCATACCACGTTAGAACACGCCTAGCATCGCTTCTTGGCATGTCATGCATCGATATGCATCTGTTTACTTAGTATTCATTGTTTCTTCCCCTCTTCTCTCCGGTAGACTCTGAGGCCAAGCCAGCTGCGGTGGCAGTTCGACTACGGTGTTGCGACCCTCTCTCTTGCGAGCAACCGGGCAAGCCCCCTTGATCACGGATATCGCCTACTCTTCTCTATCTGCTTGCATTAGAGTAGTATAGCATATTCTTGTTTCGGATACTCCTATCTTCTTTGCATAGCTTTGTCCTTGTTATACATTGTTACCTTACGCAATCCTATATGCTTAGTATAGGATGCTAGTACTTTCATCTGTGGCCCTACATTCTTGTCAAAATGCGCGTGCTATACTATCGGGCCGTGATCACTCGGGAAGTGATCACGGGTATATCTATATCTTATACATGATACATGTGAGACTAAAAGTCGAATTGGTGATGGAGCACCATGAGTGGATCTTTGGCGGGCGGCAGGGCGAGTTGAGACCGCCTAGGAGAGGTGGGCAGCCTGTTCGGCGTTAGCGGTTACTTAACTGCAGCACGAGGTCTTGGTATTTGATCTGGGTTGGCTCTGAGCTTATCGCACTAACCATCTGGCGGGAGTAGTTATGGGTATCCGGCGTCGTGGTATCGGCGAAACACTTGAGGCGTCGGTGACGGCGGCCGTAGCGCCGGATTGGTGGAGCGCTGTTAGGCTAGAGTGCGCTTCGGCGCGTCTGCATAGCGTCTTGAGTGTGCTTTCGAGGCGATGGGCCCGGACCCTGCGCGCTTAGGTTTGAACCGGCGTGTTGGCCTCTCTGTTGTGCCTAGGTGGGGCTGCGGCGTGTTGATCTTCAGCGGCGGGCATGACCGGAAAGTGTGTCGGCCAAATGGGATCAAGCGTCTTTGGGTAAGATGGTGCACCCTGCGGTGATTAATCTATTGAATAGCCGTGATCTTGATAACAGGGCGACTTGGGTTGTACCTTGAGCTTATGACAACTAGAAGCCGGATACTTGATAAAACACACCCTTCAAGTGCGGATACAACGGTGGTCGCTCTCTCTCGGGGATATGAGGAGGGATCGCGGGTAGGATTATTGCTATGTGATGTTACTTGGAGGACTTGATTGCCCTCTTCTACATTTGCAAGGCGGTGACGAGCGTAGTCTTGATAAGACTAGCTATCCCCTCTTATTACGGCATTACGCGATTCGGTCCTTGATATGGCCCTTTACATATATCCATGCATATGTAGTGTAGCTCCTTGCTTGCAGTACTTTGGATGAGTACTCACGGTTGCCTTGTTCCCCTTTTCCCCTACCTCTACTCGATTGCTGCAGCAGACGATGGAGCCGGGGCGAGCATACCGTCGATGGCGACTACTACTGGAGGTGCCTACTACTACGTGCAGCCCGCGGCGGCGACCGAGGAGTAGCTTAGGAGGATCGAGGCGGGAGGCTGCTCCTCTTCGTCTGTATCGGTTTGTGCTAGCCTTCTTAAGGCAAACTTGTTTAACTTATGCGTACTCGAGATATTGTTGCTTCCGTGACTCGTCTATGATCGAGCACTTGTATTCGAGCCCTCGAGGCCCTGGCTTGTATTATGATGCTTGTATGACTTATTTTATTTGTAGAGTTGTGTTGTGATATCTTCCGTGAGTCCACGATCTTGATCGTACACATTTGCGTGCATGATTAGTGTCACGATTAAATCGAGGCGTCTAAGATTGATATCGAGCCATTTGCTGTAGAATCCTTCCACACTCCTTGGCGAAGTCGAGTCTAGACATTGCAAAAACTTTTACTAACTTGGCTGTGTGCCTTACGGGCCCACGTCGCCATCGGGTGGTACTAGGATCTTTTACTCCTCGACCTTTACTCGGGACCACGAACTCTCTTCTACTCGGGTTAAGCGATTTTACTAACTAACACTAGGATCCCGTGACCACATTCACCCCAAAGTTGGATAAAGCCATAGTTGCTTCTTGGAATTGTATTTTGATCAATTTCCACCTTGTCATTGACTCCTTTGAAGCGTCTTTGTTTTGGATGGAACCCACGAGGCAGGTAAATGCGCCACCACGGCGACCATTGGTGCCTCGGGATCACTGCGGTGCTAGCCGAGATGATGACCTATCTGGGTTATCGGCGGCACCACTGAGTACACCGTCTATGAGGAGTACCGGGACTATAACCGGAAGCGATGCAGCGCCATCGTCCACCTCTACTCTCGGGTGCAGAGTCCACTCTTGTCTTTGCACACGCACATGGTGTTGGAGTGACTATCGATATGGCAGTCCACGATCTTGCTTATGCTGCTCGACCGTCTTCGTCTTGAGTATCGAGTTGGACACCTCCCCTTGGGCACATTGCTATCGCGTCGATGTTGGTGAGGAGGTTACTACTGCTGCCTACTCCACTTTGTCACCGAGAGCCCTTCTACCATCGAACTTTGTTACGCATCGCGATAGGCTGGATCGAGCTAACCGAGCTCTTCGCCCACGAGTTGTACATCACCCGTCGGCACCTTTACCGTGCTCGACGCTGATGCACCCCTTTGTCCGGCCGGAGGCGCGGCGTTCTGCGATCTACCCAGCCAGGACCGTGATGCCCCGGTGTCGGTTGGCGGGCGTGGGAGGATACTCTCCGCGCTTGGTCCTCTTACGCCACGGGCGTCGGATTCAGCACGAGTATCCGCGGCCCCAGTCAGCGGCGTGGAGGACTATCGCTGCCGCACTACCGACTTCGAGCTCTGACTACCTCCGATGATGCCGCGTGGGACTGATGTAGACTTGCTTGTTAGTGTTTGATGTATTACGCCGCGAGCACTGCGTGCCGCCTATGATGTCTTAGTCTATATCTTGAACTCTATGTATCGAACTCTATGCATGATCCCTTTTGTAAGATATGCCGACTACTATGTAGTTCCTATCGTCTTTCTTTCATTATGCATGTTTCTTCATGAATGATTCTGTCTTTTGCTTAATTCCTCAAATGCTGAACTACCTGTTATATAATAGCAGGATGGTTAGGCCAGCTGGTGCGTGGTCGTGGTGCCAACTTCCCACCACCGCTGAGTACATAGCTGGTATGATCCAACATCTCGAGATGAATCGCCGATTCATGGAAAACATGATGGCTCGGTTTCCTCGCCCCAATATGAATCGGCACCCAAGCGGAACAACTCTGCGAGATTTCATACGCTGAACCCGGTGTGTACGCAGCTCAACCCAGACCCATTTGGATCTTGATGGTAGCTCCGTGACATCACCTATGAGATGGAGTCTGCTGATGTAGCCCCACCGGCTATGTCACCTTTGCTTCCTTCTTCTGAAGGACCCTTGACTCAATGGTGGGACAGCCACGGCGTACTCTGCCAGTTGGAACACTCATCACTGGCGGACTTCCAAGCTGCTTTCCGTGCCCGTTTCATCCCTCAAGGGTCATGGACGGAAGAAGCGTGAATTCATAACCTCACCCAAGGCAATAAGACTGTTGAAGCTTATCGTGAGAGTTCTGGACTTGTCTCGCTATCTTTGAAGAGGATATTACAAGCGATGCCTTGAGCAAGAGAAGTTCGTGGCGGCCTTCAAGCGACATCAAGCTCGCACTTCTAGTGCCGACTTTGCTGATTTCGCCACCTTGGTGAACAAAGCTATCAATGTCGAAACTGGTGCAGAGGAATACGAGCTCTAACGAGCATAGCCGTGACACGGGCTCATCTTGGGCCCGTCCTCATGAAGCGCAAGATATGGATTCCCAGCGGTATGTACCAGCCGAATGCACTGCTCCAAAGCGAAATATGCTACCTCGTGCGCTTACAACTAAGCAGCCAAAGCTTCAGCTCCACCACCCCAAGCTCTGTTCCTCCCAATAATGGTTTGTGCTTGGTCACGGACAACGAGAACACCGTGCTAGAGAATGCAACGAGAGCCGAGAATCAGGTGGCCCTTCGGCGGTGGCCGTGGAAACACCGGACCGCAACAACCTTGCCAAGTCTTATGGTCAAGCTCGGGCCAACCACGTTGATCGAGCGAAGCTCAAGACCAGCCTTCTCTTGTGATGGGTACACTCCTCGTAAATTCGATTACACGCATCATTTTATTCGATTCAGGAGCATCGCATTCATTCATGTCGAAGACTTTGCATACAAGCACGGCGTTAAGTGTGAGGAGATGAACTCTTGATGATGGTAAAAACCCCTTGGGACAATGTCAAACCTCCATGGTTGGCGTCGGCGTCCCGTGGAAATCGAAGGGCTGGAATTCTATGCCTCCCCATTATCACGAAGGCGTCTAACATCGACCTCATTTTGGGGATGGATTGGTTGAAAGCGCATCTTTGCGTCAATCGTTTGCGCCACTAAGACCGTCCATCTGCTACACCCTTCGATGAAATAATAAGCTACAATGCTAAATGCGGTTCAAGATGCGAGGCTAGGCTCTATGCATTGAATGCATTGAGCGCCGCACCCTCGAGGAATTGAAAACATTCCGTCGTCTGCGATTTCAAGGCGTCTTTCTGAAGAACTTCGAGGATTCCCCTGCTAGAAGCTGTCGAATTCGTCATCGACTTGAAACCAGGCACCACTCCTATAATAGCGACCCTACAAGATGCCGCGCGCATGAACTCCTTGAGCTAAAGGAGAAATCGACAAATCTCTTCAAAGTGGTTTCATTACGCCCAAGTTGCTCTCCTTGGGGAGCACCTTCTCTCTTTGTCAAGAAGAAGGATGGGACAAACCGATTGGTCCAAGACTACCGTCCCATAAATCAAGCTACCATTCAGAATAAGTATCCTCTTCCTCGGATCAATGATCTTTATGATCAGCTGGCTGGTTAAATCGGTGTTCTCGAAACTTCGACTTGAGGTTGGGTTACCACGGATCCGTGTTCGTGAGGAGGATATCCCCAAGACCGCATTAGTGACTCGTTATGGTTCATACGAGTACACCGTCATGTCTTCGGCAACCAATGCTCCGCCACCTTCTCTCGCCTAATGAACTATATATTCATGGATTACCTCGACAAGTTAAGTGCGTGGTTTATCTGGATGATATCTGATCTTTTCAAGAATGAAGAAGAACATCTTTGAACATCTTAGTCTTGTCTTTGGAAAAGCTACGAGAGCATCAACTCTATGCCAAGTTCTCCAAGTGTGAATTCGGCTTCCGAAGTAACCTATCTTGGGCATGTCATTTCTAAGGATGGTATTGCCGTCAACCACGAGCGAGTTCAGGCTATTCTCGATTGGACTCCTCCGAAGGGCGTTAAGCAAGTCGAGAAGTTTTCTCGGTCTGCTTGACTATTGCCGTCGATTAGTGAGAACTTCTCCAAGATTGCCGAGGCCTCGACTAACTTTGTTGCATAAGGCGTCAAATTCCAATGGACGAGATAAATGTCGGGAAAGTTTCGGGCACTCAAAGACAAGTTGACTTGGTCATTTCTTGCGGCGCTTCTCGTCAAGGATTAGGCGGTGTCCTAATGCAAGAAGCGCAAAGTGGTTGCTTATGCCTCTCGACAAGCTGCGCCCTCATGAAGAAATTACCCAGTTCACGACCTCGAGCTTGTTCTTTGTCATTCATGCCTTTGAAGCGATGGCGACATTACCTTCTCGTGTCGTTGCTGTTGGGAGCGTAGTAATTTCAAAAATTTCCTCGAACACTCAAGACCATGGTGATGGCATAGCAGCGAGGAGAGTGTCGTCCACGTACCCTCGTGAACCGAAAGCGGAGCGTTATAACAAGCGGTTGATGTAGTCGTGCGTCTTCACGATCCGACCGATCCAAGCACGAGCGTCACGGCACCTCCGAGTTACGCACCGTTCAGCTCGATGGCGATCCCGGACTCCGATCCAGCAAAGTGTCGGGGATGAGTTCCGTCGGCCTGACGGCGTGGTGGCGATGATGATGCTCCACCGGCGGGGCTTCGCCTAAGCTCATGACGATATGACTTCTCCGGCGCGAGGGCTTCGCCTAAGCTCATGACGATATGACGAAGTGGAATATGGTGGAGGGGCGCCGCTGCGGCTAAGGCGATCCGTAGATCAACTTGTGTGTCATGGGGTGCCCCCTGCCCCTATATATAAAGGAGCAAGGGGAGGCGGCGGCCCTAGAAGCGGCGCTGGAGAGTCCTACTCCCCAGGAGTAGGACTCCCCCTCTCCTAGTTGGACTAGGACTTGGGGAAGGGGAAGAGGGAAGGGGTGCGGCCCTCCCCTAGTCCAATTCGGACTAGGCCATGAAGGCGCGGCCTGCCCTAGGCAGCCCTCTCTCTCTTTCCCGAGGGCCCAATAAGGCCCAATACTTCTCCCGGCGAATTCCGTAACTCTCGGTACTCGAAAAATACCGAATCATTGGAACCTTTCCGAACTCGAATATAGTCGTCAATATATCGATCTTTACGTCTCGACCATTTGAGACTCCTCGTCATGTCCCGATCTCATCCGGGACTCGAACTCCTTGGTACATCAAAACTCATAAACTCATAATATAAGCATCGCCGAAACCTTAAGCGTGCGGACCCTACGGGTTCGAGAACTATGTAGACATGACCTAGAACTATTCTTGGTCAATAACCAATAGCGGAACCTGGATGCCCATATTGGCTCCTACATATTCTCTGAAGATCTTTATCGGTCAAACCGCATAACAACATACTTTGTTCCCTTTGTCATCGGTATGTTACTTGCGAGATTGATCGTCGGTATCAATACCTAGTTCAATCTCGTTACGGCAAGTCTCTTTACTCGTTCCGTAATACATCATCTCATAACTAACTCATTAGTTACAATGCTTGCAAGGCTTAGGTGATGTGTATTACCGAGAAGGCCAGAGATACCTCTCAGGCAATCGGAGTGACAAAACCTAATCTCGAAATCGCCAACCCAACATGTACCTTTGGAGACACCTGTAGTACTCCTTTATAATCACCCGATTCGTTGTGACGTTTGGTAGCACCAAAGTGTTCCTCCGTAGCAGGAGTTGCATAATCTCATAGTTACGAGGAACATGTATAAGTCATGAAGAAAGCAATAGCAACATACTAAGCGATCAAGTGCTAGGCTAACGGAATGGGTCATGTCAATCACATCATTCTTCTAATGATGTGATCCCGTTAATCAAATGACAACTCATGTCTATGGCTAGGAAACTTAACCATCTTTGATTCAACGAGCTAGTCAAGTAGAGGCATACTAGTGACACTATGTTTGTCTATGTATTCACACATGTATTATGTTTCCGGTTAATACAATTCTAGCATGAATAATAAACATTTATCATGATATAAGGAAATAAATAATAACTTTATTATTGCCTCTAGGGCATATTTCCTTGATCTCCCACTTGCACTAGAGTCAATAATCTAGTTCACATCATCATGTGATTCAACACTAATATTCACATCGTATGTGATTAACACCCATAGTTCACATCGTCATGTGACCAACACCCAAAGGGTTTACTAGAGTCAATAATCTAGTTCACATCGCTATGTGATTAACACCCAAAGAGTACTAAGGTATGATCATGTTTTGCTCGTGAGAGAAGCTTAGTCAGCAGATTACATCACATTTAGAGCCGTATCTATTTTGCAAATATTCTATGTCTACAATGCTCTTGCGGAGCTACTCTAGCTAATTGCTCCCACTTTCAATATGTATCCAGATTGAGACTTAGAGTCATCTGGATTAGTGTAAAAACTTGCATCGATGTAACTCTTTCTGACGGGCCTTTTATCACCTCCATAATGAGAAATATTTCCTTAGTCCTCACTAAGGATGTTCTTGACCAATGTCCGATGATCTACTCCTAGATCACCATTGTACTCCTTGCCAAATTCAGAGCAAGGTATACAATAGGTGCAGTACATAGCATAGCATACTTTATAGAACCTATGGTGAGGCATAGGGAATGACTTTCATTCTCTTTTCTATTTTACTGCCGTGGTGGGATTTGAGTCTTACTCAATTTCACACCTTTGCAACACAGGCAAGAACTTTTCTTTGATTGTTCCATTTTGAACTACTTCAAAATCTTGACAAGGTATATATTTATTGAAAAAACTTATCAAGCGTCTTGATCTATCTCTATAGATCTTGATGCTCAATATATAACAGCTTCACGAGGTCCTTCTTTGAAAAACTCCTTTCAAACACTCCTTTATGCTTTGCAGAATAATTCTACATCATTTCCGATCAACAATATGTCATTCACATATACTTATCGAAATGTTGTAGTGCTCCCACTCACTTTCTTGTAAATCAGGCCTTTCCAAAAGTGCATGTAAAATCATATCTTTGATCAACACATCAAGCGTATATTCAACTCGAGATGCTTGCACCGGTCCATTGATGGATCATTGGAGCTTGCACATTTGTTAGCTCCTTTAGGATTGACAAAAACTTCGGTTGCATCATATACAACTCTTCTTTAATAAATCCATTAAAGAATGTAGTTTTGACATCCATTTGCAGATTTCATAAAATGTGGCAATTGCTAACATGATTTGGACAGACTTAAGAATCGCTTCTGATTGAGAAAATCTCATTGTAGTCAACACCTTGAACTTGTCGAAAACCTTTTTGCGACAAGTCGAGCTTTGTAGATAGTAACACTACTATCAACATCTGTCTTCCTCTTGAAGATCCATTTATATAACATGGCTTGCCGATCATCGAGCAACTCCATCAAAGTCCATACTTTGTTCTCATACATGGATCCCATCTCAGATTTCATGGCCTCAAGCCATTTAGCGGAATCTGGGCTCATCATCGCTTCCTCATAGTTTGTAGGTTCATCATGGTCTAGTAACATGATTTCGAACACGATTACCGTACCACTCAGTGCGGATCTTATTCTGGAAGACCTCGAGGTTTGGTAACAACTTGATCTGAAGTTTCATGATCATCATCATTAACTTCCTCACTAATTGGTGTAGGAATCACTTGGAACTGATTTACGTGATGAACTACTTTCCAATAAGGAGAAGGTACAATTACCTCATCAAGTTTCTACTTTCCTCCCTCACTTCTTTCGAGAGAAACTTCTTCTCTAGAAAGGATCCATCTTAACAACGAAAAACTTGCCTTCGGATCTGTGATAGAAGGTGTACCCAATAGTTACCTTTGGGTATTCTATGAAGGCGCACTTCTCCGATTTGGGTTCGAGCTTATCGGTGAAAACTTTTCACATAAGCATCACAACTCAAACTTTAAGAAAGCGACGACTTAGGTTTCTTGCTAAACCATAGTTCATACGGTGTCATCTCAGCGGTTTAGATGGTGCCCTATTAAGCGTGAATGCAGTTGTCTCTAATGCATAACCCCAAAGCGATATTGGTAAATCGGTAAGAGACATCATTGATCGCACCATATCAAAATAAAGTACAGTTATGACGTTCGGACACACCATTACGTTATGGTGTTCCATGTGGCGTGAGTGTGAAACTATTCCACATTGTTTTATATGAAGGCCAAACTCGTAACTCAAATATTCTCCTCCACGATCAGATCGTAGAAACTTTATTTTCTTATTACGATGATTCTCCACTTCACTCTGAAATTATTTGAACTTTTCAAATGTTTCAGACTTATGCTTCATTAAGTAGATATACTCATATCTGCTCAAATCATCTTGTGAAGGTTAGAAAATAACGATACTTGCCGTGAGCTTTAACACTCATCGGACCGCATACATCGGTATGTATTATTTCCAATAAGTCATTTGCTCGCTCCATTGTTTAGGAGAAGCGAGTCTTTAGTCATCTTGCCCATAAGGCATGGTTACATAAGCATCAAGTGATTCATAATCAAGTGATTCCAAAATCCCATCGGCATGGAGTTTCTTCATCGCTTTACCTAATATGACCTAAGCGGCGATTGCCACAAATAAGTTGCACTATCATTATTAACTTTGCATCTTTTGGTTTCAATATTATGAATATGTGTATCACTATGATCGAGATCCAATGAACCATTTTCATTGGGTGTGTAACCATATAAGGTTTTATTCATGTAAGCAGAACAACAATTTATTCTCTTACTTAAATGAATAACCGTATTGCAATAAACATGATCAAATCATATTTATGCTCAACACCAAATAACACTTATTTAGGTTCCACACTAATCCCGAAAGTATAGGGAGTGTGCGATGATGATCATATCAATCTTGGAACTACTTCCAACACTCATCGTCACTTCCCTTCAACTAGTCTCTGTTTATACGTAACTCTGTTTGAGTTACTAATCTTAGCAACGAGCAGTATCAAATACTCGGGGCTACTATAAACACTAGTAAGGTACACATCAATAACCTGTATATCAAATATAACCTTGTTCACTTTGCCATCCTTCTTATCCACCAAATATTCAGGGGTAGTTCCGCTTCGGTGACCAGTTCCATTGCAGCAAAAGTACTCGGTCTCGGGCTTAGGTCTAGACTTGGGCTTCTTCACTCGAGCAGCAACTTGCTTGCGTTCCTTTTGAAGTTCCCTTCTTCCCTTTGCCATTTTCCTTGAGACTAGTGGTCTTGTCAACCATCAACACTTGATGTTTTCTTGATTTCTACCTTCGCCGATTTTAGCATCGCGAAGAGCTCGAAATCTTTTCGTCATCCCTTGCATACTATAGTTCATCACGAAGTTCTACTAACTTAGTGATGGTGACTAGAAAATTCATCAATCACTATCTTATCTGGAAGATTAACTCCCACTTGATTCAAGCGATTGAAGTACTCGGACAATCTGAGCACATGCTCACTAGTTGGCGATTCTCCTCCATCTTTTAGCTATAGAACTTGTTGGAGACTTCATATCTCTCAACTCGGGTATTTGCTTGAAATATTAACTTCAATTCTGGAACATCTCATATGGTCCATGGCGTTCAAAACGTCTTTGAAGTCGATTCTAAGCCGTTAAGCATGGTGCACTAAACTATCAAGTAGTCATCATATTGAGCTAATAGCGTTCATAACGTCGTATCGCTCATATTGAGCTAATAAGCGTTCATAACGTGCGCATCGCTCCTGCAATAGGTCTGTCACCTAGCGGTGCATTAAGGACATAATTCTTCTGCGCAGCAATGAGGATAAACCTCAGATCACGGATCCAATCCGCATCATTGCTACTAACATCTTTCAATACAATTTTCTCTAGGAACACATATAAAAACATAGGGAAGCAACAACGCGAGCTATTGATCTACAACATAATTTGCAAAATACTACGGGACTAAGTTCATGATAAATTAAAGTTCAATTAATCATATTACTTAAGAACTCCCACTTAGATGACATCTCTCTAGTCATCTAAGTGATTCGTGATCCAAATCAACTAAACCATGTCCGATCATCACGTGAGATGGAGTAGTTTCAATGGTGAACATCACTATGTTGATCATATCTACTATATGATTCACGCTCGACCTTCGGTCTCCGTGTTCGAGGCCATATCTGTTATATGCTAGGCTCGTCAAGTTTAACTTTGAGTATTCGCGTGTGCAACTGTTTTGCACCGTTGTAGATGAGCGTAGAACTTATCACACCGATCATCACGTGGTGTCAGGTACTAAGAACTTTGGCAGCGGTGCATACTCGGGAGAACACTTCTTGATAATTTTAGTGAGAGATCATCTTATAATGCTACCGTCAATCAAAGCAAGATAAGATGCATAAAGGATAAACATCACATGCAATCAATATAAGTGATATGATATGGTCATCATCATCTTGTGCTTGTGATCTCCATCGCCGAAGCACCGTCATGATCACCATCGTCACCGGCGCGACACCTTGATCTCCATCGTAGCATCGTTGTCGTCTAGCCAACTATTGCTTCTCGACTATCGCTACTCCTTAGTGATAAAGTAAAGCAATTACATGGCGTTGCATTTCATACAATAAGCGACAACCATATGGCTCCTGCCGATTGCCGATAACTTCGGTTACAAAACATGATCATCTCATACAATAAAATATAGCATCACGTCTTGACCATATCACATCACAACATGCCTGCAAAAACAAGTTAGGCGTCCTCTACTTTGTTGTTGCAAGTTTTACGTGGCTGCTACGGGCTGAGCAAGAACCGTTCTTACCTCGCATCAAAACCACAGCGATAGTTTGTCAAATAGACTCGTTTTAACCTTCTCAAGGACGGGCGTAGTCATACTCGGTTCAACTAAAGTGAGAGAGCAGACACCGCGGTCACCTTTAAGCAACGAGTGCTCGGGCGGTGAAACCAGTCTCGCGTAAGCGTCTGGCGTAATGTCGGTCGGGCGCTTCATCTCACAATACCGCTGAACCAAAGTATGACATGCTGGTAGGCGGTATGACTTATATCACCCACAACTCACTTGTGTTCTACTCGTGCACATGACATCAACGCATAAAACCAGGCTCGGATGCCCTTTGTTGGGGAGCGTAGTAATTTCAAAAATTTCCTCGAACACCTCAAGACCATGGTGATGGCATAGCAGAGAGGGGAGAATGTCGTCCACGTACCCTCGTGAACCGAAAGCGGGCGTTATAACAACGCGGTTGATGTAGTCGTCGTCTTCACGATCCGACCGATCCAAGCACCGAGCGTACGGCACCTCCGAGTTCGCACGTTCAGCTCGATGGCGATCCCGGACTCCGATCCAGCAAAGTGTGGGGATGAGTTCCGTCAACCTGACGGCGTGGTGGCGATGATGATGCTCCACCGGCGCGGGGGGCCGCCTAAGCTCATGACGATATGACTTCTCGGCGCGAGGGCTTCGCCTAAGCTCATGACGATATGACGAAGTGGAATATGGTGGAGGGGGCACCGCTGCGGCTAAGAGCGATCCGTAGATCAACTTGTGTGTCATGGGGTGCCCCCCCCCCGTATATAAAGGAGCAAGGGAGGTGCGGCCGGCCCTAGAGGCGGCGCTGGAGGAGTCCTACTCCCACGGAGTAGGACTCCCCTCTCTCTCCTAGTTGGACTAGGACTTGGGGAAGGGGAAGAGGGAAGGGGTGCGGCCCCTCCCCTAGTCCAATTCGGACTAGGCCATGGGAAGCGGCGGCCTGCCCTAGGCAGCCCTCTCTCTCTTTCCCGAGGGCCCAATAAGGCCCAATACTTCTCTCCGGCGAATTCCGTAACTCTCCGGTACTCGAAAAATACCGAATCATTGGAACCTTTCCGAACTCGAATATAGTCGTCAATATATCGATCTTTACGTCTCGACCATTTGAGACTCCTCGTCATGTCCCGATCTCATCCGGGACTCCGAACTCCTTGGTACATCAAAACTCATAAACTCATAATATAAGCATCGCCGAAACCTTAAGCGTGCGGACCCTACGGGTTCGAGAACTATGTAGACATGACCTAGAACTATTCTTGGTCAATAACCAATAAGCGGAACCTGGATGCCCATATTGGCTCCTACATATTCTCTGAAGATCTTTATCGGTCAAACCGCATAACAACATACTTTGTTCCCTTTGTCATCGGTATGTTACTTGCCGAGATTCGATCGTCGGTATCAATACCTAGTTCAATCTCGTTACCGGCAAGTCTCTTTACTCGTTCCGTAATACATCATCTCATAACTAACTCATTAGTTACAATGCTTGCAAGGCTTAGGTGATGTGTATTACCGAGAAGGCCAGAGATACCTCTCCAGAGCAATCGGAGTGACAAAACCTAATCTCGAAATCGCCAACCCAACATGTACCTTTGGAGACACCTGTAGTACTCCTTTATAATCACCCGATTCGTTGTGGCGTTTGGTAGCACCAAAGTGTTCCTCCGTGGCAGGAGTTGCATAATCTCATAGTTACGAGGAACATGTATAAGTCATGAAGAAAGCAATAGCAACATACTAAGCGATCAAGTGCTAGGCTAACGGAATGGGTCATGTCAATCACATCATTCTTCTAATGATGTGATCCGTTAATCAAATGACAACTCATGTCTATGGCTAGGAAACTTAACCATCTTTGATTCAACGAGCTAGTCAAGTAGAGGCACACTAGTGACACTATGTTTGTCTATGTATTCACACATGTATTATGTTTCCGGTTAATACAATTCTAGCATGAATAATAAACATTTATCATGATATAAGGAAATAAATAATAACTTTATTATTGCCTCTAGGGCATATTTCCTTGATTCTTGAGATCTTCACCGACCACCAAAGTCTGAAATGTCATTTTACTCAGCCAGACTGAACCTCCGTCGGCGAGAGATGGATGGAGCATTGCGGACTTTGATTTGGGTATTTCCTATACACCGAGCAAGGCTAATGTAATGGCTGATGCCTTGAGCATAAGTCTTCTTGCAACCACCTTGAGTTCACAAAGTTCAGCCCTCACTTGTTGAAGAATTGAGAAAGCTGAACCTCCATATTGTTCCTCCGATTGCACTCGCTCCCCTCCTCCAGGAGTTCATAAGATGAATCTCCGTGTTGTTTCCCAGGGTTCCCTCTATACCTGGCTGTTGAGCCCGATCTCGTGGGCACCATAAAGACAATGCAGGGATTTGACTCTGAAGTCTATAAGATTAAGCAAGACCTCAAAAGGAAATCCTCATTCTTCACTATTCTTGATGATGGCGCCTTGTACTTCAAAGGCCGCCTAGTGGTGCCGTAAGAAGGAAAATCTGAATATGACTCGAGAAAGTTATGAAAGAAGCTCATGATCGCCTCTATGTATCCACCACAGCGGTACAAAGATGTATCAAGACATTAGCGGAGATTACGGTGGTCTAATATGAAGCAAGACATTGCTCGCTATGTTCTTTGAGTGTGGCGTTTGCCGTCGAATCAAAGTAGAACATCAAAGGCCTCTTTGGAACTCTGCAACCTATCTCTATTCCTAAATGGGAATGGGACCATGTTGAAATGGACTTAAATCCTTTGGATTTCCCAAATCGCGAGAAAGGTAATGATGCTATTCTTGTCGTCATTGACCGGCTTTCTAAAGTTGCTCATTTTACGGCGGTCGAAAAGCGATCCTTTGCTAGTCGACTTGCAACTCTCTATATGTCGAGAATTGTTTCACTTCACGGTATTCCTTTGGTTATCGATTCGGACCGTGGCAGCTTATTCACTTCAAGATTACGGGCAAGTTTTCAAGAAGCTATGGGGACTCATTTATCTTTCGATCTGCGTTTCATCCCATGATCGCAAGGGCAAGTTGAGCGTGTCAACCAAATTCTCGAAGACATGCTTGAGCTTGTGTCGTTCTTTCGGCAAGAAATGGGAGGAATCTCTCCGTATCTTTGAGTTCTCTTATAATAATAGCTATCAAGCTAGTGCGAAGATGGCCCCCTTGAAGTGTTATATGGGCGAAAGTGTCGAACCCCTACGAACTGGTCGAGAAGCGGGAGCGTCCACTCTTGGTCGGATATTATCAACATGCGAAGAACAAGTCCGCATTATTCGCGAGAATCTCAAGACCGCTCGATCGCGTCAAAAAGTAATTATGACCGTCATCACAAAGACATGGTCTATCAACTTTGGCGAAAAAGGCCTATCTTGGCGTTCGCCAATGAAGGGTGCTCACCGCCGGGATCAAGGGCAAGCTAGCTCCTCGCTATATTGGCCCATTCACTATTACGGAAAGGCGTGGAAAAGTGGCATATCAAGCTGGAGCTTCCGTCGAACCTTTCTCGGGTTCACGATGTGTTCCACGTGTCCCAACTCCGACGCTGCTTCAAGGACCCAATCCGGCGATGGACCATGAAGTGCTCGAATTGCAACAGGACCTCTCCTATCAAGAGCATCCGGTCCGCATTCTCGACCAAGTTGAGCGCCGCTGCGTCGGGAAGGCGATCAAGTTCCTCAAAGTCGATGGTGAATCACTCGAAGGCGAAGCCACACAGGGAGCGAGGATCGTCTTGAGATGAATACCCGCACTCTTTCCTTCTACCTCCTAAATCTGGGGCGAGATTTCTTGTAATGGAGGAGATTTGTAACACCGGATGATTAAGCAACGATAATCACCTCGATTCTTTGTGACTAAACTCACGTTGTTTGAACCGGTCTAAATCAAATTCAAAAGCGAAAGCAAGCGATAAAAGTTTTCAAAAACTAAAACTAAAATGTTAGGGGTTGTCAAAAATAACAAAGCTAATTATGGTGGGGTGCACACATTTTTGTAAAGTGTTTTGGTATTTTAAATAAACTAAAAGCAGAAAAGAAGAAAATAAGAAAAAGAAAAATTAAAACAAAAAGAGTGGGGGAAAGACCCAGCAATGGCTGGGCCAAATCCCCCCCCACCTTGATTAGCCACCCATGGCCCGGCCCAACCGCCCACTTATCCACCCCTCCCGTTCGGAAACCCTAGCCGCCCCTCGCCCTCGCTCCCCGATCCCTTTCTCCTCCGCCCGATCTAGATCGGGCCGATCCACGTGTCGCCCCGGCGCCCGGCGACCCCGCCGCCCGACCGTGTCGCCCTCTCCCCTGCGCCCATGCCGCCGGATCCCCACCGTCGCCCCCACGCGAGGCCCCTCGGGCCGACGGCCGCCTCCCGACCCCCTCCTCACGGTCGCCACCAGGCGTCCCGAGCCCGCTGCATAGACCCGCGTTTCCCCAGTGAGCTCTCCCTCTCTCCCCTAGTTCCCTCCCGAGCGCCGCCCGTCGCCCGGGCCTCCCGTCGCCCGGCTCCGTCCATCCCTCGCGGTCATGCGCAGTCGCCGCCAGCCAGCCGCCGTCCCCACCTCCCTCTCCTTTCTCCTCGCCCGGCGGCGTTCCCCCTCCGCCGCACCGGCGCCCCCCCTCCGCCGTGGATCCCATCACGGCGCCCCCGATGACCAAATGGTCACGGGGCCGGCTCCGTGTGGCTCGGCGCTTGTATAACCCCTCACGGCCTCCGTGGCCTTGTCGGCGAACCGAGCCCAGCCCGCCTCCGCCGCTCGGCTGGCGCCGATCCCGGCCGAGCCGGCCGTGCCACCACCACCATCGGACCCGCCGCCCTCCACTTTCAGTGTGACCGCCGCGCCCGTTTGTGCCGTGTACAAGACCGGCGAGCTCGGCGCCCCTCGCCCATGAAGCCACCGGACCAACTCCGGCCCCCTGCCGGCGTGGCATGGCACAGGGCCCGGTGCCTTGTGATGGACCCGGCCCCCAGCTCTGTTGACTCGGTCGTGAGGTGACGATCAACCCCCCCGCTTGCGACATGGGGCCCCCACCCCAAAGAACGTTTTAGAATAAAAAGAAATGAAAATGAAATTAGATAAATATAAATATGATAAATAAAAATGAATAAAAATAATTAATTAATTAATTAATTAAGTAAATAATTAATTTAATTAATCCTGATTAATTAAACCTAATGACTAATTAACCTAATTAACTATTGTTAATTAAACTAAGCTAGGTTAATTAGATAACGATTGTATAATGACGGGTCCCACATGTCGGGGTTGACTTAGTCAACCCTGTTATTCTTGACGTCGGCATGACATCATCTTGGCGTCATAAATACATTTTTGAATTAATTAATTAATTAATTAAATTCGAAATTATTAAAATCTTTTAAAATCATATCTTTTAATCCGTAACTTCGGATTAAAATATTTTCAACATGAAAGTTGCTCGAGCAGCGAGGCGAATCCGGATCACGGTCCGTTCGTCCGCCACACACACCTAACCTATGGAACCTGCAAATTTTCCCCTCGGCTCCTCTGCTCGAAAACCCAAAACAGGAATACTTTCCGGATGTTTCCCCATAACCGATACCCCCTCATACCACGTTAGGGCACGCCTAGCATCGCTTCTTGGCATGTCATGCATCGATATGCATATGTTTACTTGGTATTCATTGTTTCTTCCACCTTTTCTCTCCGGTGAGACTACTGAGACCAACGCTGCGGTGGCGGTTCGACTACGGTGTTGTGACCCTCTCTCTTGCGAGCAACCAGGCAAGCCCCCCTTGATCACGGATATCGCCTACTCTTCTCTATACTACTTGCATTAGAGTAGTATAGCATATTCTTATTTTGGATACTCCTATCTTTGCTGCATAGCTTTGTCCTTGTTATACATTGTTACCTTACGCAATCCTATATACTTAGTATAGGATGCTAGTACTTTCATCTGTGGCCCTACATTCATGTCCGTCTGCCGTGCTATACTATCGGGCCGTGATCACTCGGGAAGTGATCACGGGTATATCTATATCTTATACATGATACATGTGAGACTAAAGTCGGGTCGGTGATGGAGCACCATGAGTGGATCTTTGAGGCGGAGCGGCAGGCAGAGTTGAGACCGCCTAGGAGAGGTGGGCACTGGCCTGTTGGCGTTAGCGGTTACTTAACACGCAACGAGGTCTTGGTATTTGATCTGAGTTGGCTCTGAGCTTATCGCACTAACCATCTACGCGGGGAGTAGTTATGGGTATCCGGCGTCGTGGTATCGGTAGAAGCACTTGAGACGTCGTGACGGGCTGGGCTGGCCGGATTGGTGGAGCACTGTTAGGCTAGAGTGCGCTTCGGCCGTGTCACGCAACATGCAGGTGTGCTTTCGAGGCGATGGGCCCGGACCCTGCGGCGCTTAGGTTTAGACGGCGTGTTGGCCTCTCTGTTGTGCCTAGGTGGGGCTGCGGCGTGTTGATCTTCCGCGGCGGGCATGACCGAGGAAAGTGTGTCCGGCCAAATGGGATCAAGCGTCTTTGGGTAAGATGGTGCACCCTGCGGAAGTTAATCTATTGAATAGCCGTGATCTTGATAGCAGGGCGACTTGGAGTTGTACCTTGAGCTTATGACAACTAGAACCGGATACTTGATAAAACACACCCTTCCAAGTGCGGATACAACGGTGGTCGCTCTCTCTCGGGGATACGAGGAGGGATCGCGGGTAGGATTATTGCTATGTGATGTTACTTGGAGGACTTGATTGCCCTCCTCTACTGTTGCAAGGCGGTGACGAGCGTAGTCTTGATAAGACTAACTATCCCCTCTTATTACGGCATTCTGATTCAGTCCCCGATATGGCCCTTTACACATATATCCATGCATATGTAGAGTAGCTCCTTGCTTGCGAGTACTTTGGGCCAGTACTCACGGTTGCCTTGTTCCCCTTTTCCCCTACCTCTACTCGATTGCTGCAGCAGACGATGGAGCCGGGGGCGAGCGCCACCGTCGATGGCGACTACTACTGGAGGTGCCTACTACTACGTGCAGCCCAGCAGCGACCGGGGAGTAGCTTAGGAGGATCCCGAGGCGGGAGGCTGCTCCTCTTCGTCTGTATCGGTTTGTGCTAGCCTTCTTAAGGCAAATTTGTTTAACTTATGTACGTACTCAGATATTGTTGCTTCCGTGACTCGTCTATGATCGAGCACTTGTATTCGAGCCCTCGAGGGCCCTGGCTTGTATTATGATGCTTGTATGACTTATTTTATTTGTAGAGTTTTGTTGTGATATCTTCCGTGAGTCCACGATGCGGATCGTACACATTTGCGTGCATGATTGGTGTACGATTAAATCGAAGCGTCCACGATATTCATTTTTGTGTGTAATAAGGAGGCACTTCCGGTGGGTTCAATTTGAAAGCTGGGAATGTTTTTTTGCGAAATCGTTGGCCCGTCCGTTGGTCCCAGCAGTTAGGGGATACATTTTTTCGCGAAATAAGGTGGCCCGTCCGTGGGTCCCTATTTGTCGGTGGAGGAATAATTATCTTGCGGCGTAATAAGGAGGCACTTCCTTGCGGCCGCCTAGACCCGTTGTCGGCCTCTCCACGTCTGATACTCTTCCGGTGGAAGTCGATTCGTTGACCACGTTGACCACGCCGTGCCGAGAGCACCAGGCGGTGGTGCGGACGACAACGAGGCCTAGGAAGGGACGACAGCGAGCCGGGAGGAAGCAGCAGTGGTAGCCAGCGGAGAGGAGTACGAGGTTCCTTTGGTTCGTTTGCGTGAGGCTGCCGTCACCGCAGAATAACGAGGGTGTGGGTGAGTAGAGGATACCTGGGCCAGCGATGGGAGTAGTAGGGGCGGTGAGGCCTCGCGTCATCACAAGCCGGCCACGAGAGGCGAGGAGCGCGGCAGCGACAGGCGCTGCTTTGGGCGGTGGAGCAAGAAGACCAGAGGTTGAAGAAGCACTATGGCCGTTGGATGGACATCGACGGTCACTAGAGCTAGAATCGTTCATATTGACTAAGTTGACAAAGCCCTCCATCCCGTCAACTTAGTTGGCCCTAAGTCATCCTCCACTATGGTGGGTCCCATCTAGCGGGTGGGTATTCATGTTTTTTGTGCGTAATAAGGAGGCACTTCCTTGCGTGCGAAGATATAGCTGGTGGGTCCGACATGTCGTGGGGAACGTTTTTTCGCGAAATCTGAGGCCCTTCCGGTGGGTCCCAGCTGTCGGTGGAGGAATCATTATTTCTGCGCGACGATCCACGGCCGATGGATGTCGTTCGTTGACCACGTTGACCAGGGCGCCGAGAGCACCATGGCGGTGGACGACGGCGAGGCCTAGGAAGGGAACGACACGGGCCGGGAAGACTTCGACAATGGTTGCCGCGCGTGGGGAGTCTGAGGTTTCTTGGTCCATTGCCGTCGCCGGAAAATAACAGGAGGTGTGGGTGAGTAGAGGAATGGCACGCCAGCAATGAAGTAGGGTGGGCGATGCGGCTGTCTTGGCAAAGACAGCCGGCCACGGAGGCGGAGCGAGCGGTCCCACCGAGCTGGTTTGGTAATTTGGAGCAAGAAGATCGAGATATTGAAGAAGCGGCACGGCCGTTGGATTAACATCCAGCAGTCCTTGCTGCTAGAATCGTTATGGACTAAATTTGAATCGTTTGTGGACTAAGTTGACAAAGCCAAAGTACATGTCAACCTAGTAGACCCACAAGTCAGCCTCCAAATCTATCCCAAACAGACATCTGACCCGAAATTTCTAGCGATTCAAATTAATTTTAAATCTAAATATACCTTAATTTAAATTCAATGAAATTTTACCCACAAAAACAATGAAATTTAAAATATCAAAATCGAAAGAAAACAATATTTGGGAACTAATTGCTGCTTTCTTGTATTTTTTCATTTTTGACCCATTTATTATTACTTATAGCCCATTTCTTATTACTTATAGCACATTTATTATTACTTATAGCCCATTTCTTATTACTTATAGCCCATTTTTGGGCAAAATGCATCCTCCTCGTCTTGAAAGATTTCGGCCCATTGAGGCATAGAAAAGCAAGTAGGCCTATGTTGGTTATTCTGCAAAAAACAAAATAGCTGGCTAGCCATTTTTCAGAAAGGAAAAAAACAAACTGGGCTGGTCATGTGCTAAACATATGAGATAAAAGCCTGGGCTAGATGGGCCATGGGTCCCGCACAACCCAGTTGATACCCTTCTCCGTCTCGAAAAAACAAAATTACTGCGCGCGCTGCTGGGTCCCTACTGTCATCCTCACCATGTACAGTCATCTCCTTATTCCTCTCGGTTGTTGACCATGTTGACAACACAGGGGCGGCGGCCGAGCGAACCAAGGAAGAGGGCGATGGTGAGGCCTCGGACGAGGAACAAACAGAGGCCGGGGAAGATCACACCGGCCGTGGGAGGCGGGAGCGGGCGGTCCCGCCGGGCTGGTTTGGCTGGCGGCTTGAGGAAGAAGAGTCGAAGAAAGCGCGACAGGCGTTGAATGTCAATCGAGCGGTCAAGGTTGGCACAATCATTTTTTGACTAAGCGGACACCAAGTAGCATACTTTTTATATATATGAAGAAAAGCTGTGAGGAAAATCGTTAAATCTGCCGTCCTCCTCACGAGGCGTTCACCTCATAAGTGACTAGCACCCTTGGTTTTCAACCGAGAGGTCTTGGGTTCAAGTCGAGGAACTCTCAATTTTGTCCTCCTTCCTTCCTCATAAAAAAGGAAAGAAAATCAAAGACTTGGGAAGGCGCACACAACAAGCTAGTGTACCGGTAAAGAGGCGTTGCGAGTTTTAGAAAAAAAGAAAGATGTGCTCTGTAGCTGGTTGAATCAAACCTAGACTATGAATATATATGGTGCTATGCTACTCTGCAAGTAATGGCCCGACATATCGAGCGTTCGCTTCTCCTCTTCTCTACTTACTCGCCTAGCATCGAAGCTCGGCGCGACAACCATGTCCGCTGGCTGCTCGTCCACTGCTGTTGACGAGCAACAACCAGATATGCGCCAAGTCGCCACCCGACCATCGCCTGTGGGTCTCATCACACCCCCGCCGGCACGCGCACCGCAGCCGATTGCTCATCGCAACTCGCTGCCGTTGTTGTGGTGCCGCTGCTGCAAATCACGCAGAGTCATTCGTCGCGTCTCAACCACAATCCGCAACCCTGGCCGAGTCTTCTACAAATGCCCGAATCATGGGGTAATAATATGTTTAAGTATTGTTCTGCTGCTTTCGGTTGCTGATTTTTTAATAGTTTGGTTGATGATCTTCCAATTTGATTCGTGCGAAAAGGGAAGATTCGTGTGATTTGTATTTACGGGAAGTTCTTGATGTGGGGAATGCAACTACGCTGATTATTTGGTTAGCGAGGAATCCCAATACCAGCAGGTTGGGGTGTTGGACAAATGGCGAAGGAGCAGCGGAAGAGGAAGATGCGAGCGAGAAGGTTAAAGATGCAGTTCCTCGATCATGGCCAAGCAACAGCTGCTGAGCGGCCTTGACAGCAATGGGGAGATGAAAGAGCTTGTGAAGATAATGGGCAAAATCGATGTGTTACGTAGGATGATTGTCTCTTTATTTGCGGTGTATGTAGCACTTTCGTGATGTATTCGATTGCTACGACATGAGCACTTTCTGAAACTAGTAATGAAAAACCTGTGTAGCAGGCTGGGCGTAGTGTTGTGAACATCTAATGATTTCTATTAACGGAAATCAGGGGGTATCCCCCTTTTGCTCATATAAATAAATAAATAGCAGAGGCCCTGTCGGGTCAGCTTTGTTCTCATTCGAAGACGTCGAGCAAATTGCAGTCCAACAGCAAACTATGTCATCAAATTCAAGTTTCACAGCCAAATATGAGTACAACTAAACAATAATTTCATCATGTTTTAGTTGTCATACAATCACCAAACAGAAATCAGCATACATAACAAGTGATGTTCTCACAACAAAATACTAAACAACATGTTCATCAGGTTTCAGTTGTCATAGCAAACACAATTTCACATAGTAGATAAAAACACATCTTCTGATAGGCAAATACGACAAAAGCAATGTAATCATCATCCGCAGCAGCAGCGTCAACATCTTCGACATGTGTATCAGTCTGAATCGTAATTCCCCACGGTGTCATCTTCTTCGTCCTCAACGTCCTCGAACGTTGGCTTCTTCTTGATCAACTCTTGTATGTCCACAAAGACGACAGGCATCTTTTAGCGGCGTCATTGACGTGATGGTTCTCAAAGATATTAGGAACATCTGTGTTATCTTGTACATCAGGAGTAGTGTAAGCATCATCTTGTTGTGTAACTTCATTAAGCGAATTCCTCTGCTCAAACCTTTGCAATACTCTCCGATCATCGCTTCGTGCAAATGTGTCTTCCAAGAAAAATATCTGTGTTGCTTGATTTTCCAAAATAAAAGGCTCGTTGGTGCGGTATGCCGCCTTGACATTGATGGATTTGAAATAATCATCAGCTCTGGGTTTTGCGATCCGGAAAACAGGTTATACCAACGACAAGACAATGAGAACCACACACCGATGATCCTCGGCTGGAGATATCTTGCAAGCTGAACAATATACATTATGTTAGCATACATTTCAGTTGTCTCTTTGTCATATGTATCCGTGCTCATGATGGCACTGTTTTGTGTGTTCTGCTTTTCGTCTCGTGCAAGGGTGTTGTGGCGCACATCTCCAACAACCCAAGATTCATAATGTCTTACTCGAGTATCAGGACCCATTGCTAGTGAGTAAAGGGCATCATCAACTGCATGCCCATCCTCCGCATCTTCTTAACCTATGGTTAGAAAATAGACAAGTTGATCATCTTATGTACTCAATATATTAAAAAAGCGTGATTGCAATTCAAAAGCTTACATGGTTCTTGAACCATTTCGCAAATCCTGCCATAACCGGTTTGTCAATGTTTCTTGGATTTTGCGGCGTAACTCCTTTTTGTAGATCTTTGCAACACATAGTGATCGCGTCAAACATCTAAATATATAAGAATGTGCTGCAAGTTTAGTAGATTATGATGTATAAGCTGCGAGATTGCACTTACTTGATATAAGGTAGTATCTCGGGACAGTTATTCAACACATACCAAACCATTTTGTCCAAATCTTTAGGTTTGTCCTCTTGTCGACTCTTCCCTGTAACTCGAACAGAATAATCGAAAACATTGAGCCCCGGATTATCTTCACCTACCTCTTTGCTAAGATGATCAGCTGTTTCAATGTATTTTGTGCAGAATGTCAACGCTTTTGTAGCAATGTAGGCCTCTGCAATGGAAGCCTCGGGTCTAGCTCTGTTCCTAACATAGCCCTTGAAAGTGCCTAGCCGCCTTTCAATAGGGTACATCCAGCATACTGTACTGGACCTCTAAGTAGTGCCTCATCAGGTAGGTGAACAACCAAATGCACCATCACATCAAAGAAGGCTGGAGAATATATCTTCTCAAGGTCGCATAGGATAGTTGGTATCTTGTCTCTAAGACACTCCAAAGCATCTATCCTGATATTTCCACTGCAGAGTTCACGAAGAATTGTCCCAACTCTTGCATGCGCTCAGTATAAGTCGGCGGCCCAATCCTCTAAGGATAACAGGTAAAACCCTTTGAAGTAGGGCGTGGCAGTCATGAGTTTTCAACCCTTGTACCTTGTTTCCATCTGCTTGACTCTCCTTTCGGGGTTGGAAGCAAATCCATGTGGGAATCTCACACGTGAGGACCTCACAGAATTCTTTTCTTTTTACCTTGTCCAAGGCGTATACAGCTGGTGCCATATCCGTGGTTTACCTTCATCTTGCACTGCAAATCCTTTACGATACCAGGTGTGTCAAATCAATCCTAGATTTTAAGGTATCTTTCGTCTTGCCTTCAATGTTAAGAAGTGTGCTGATAATGTTGTCACATATATTTTCTCGATGTGCATCAGATCAAGATTATGCCGCAGATCCAAATCTTTCCAGTACTCCAAGTCCCACAAAGTGGACCTGCGGGTAAACAATAATCTCTCTTCTATCATGCCATGCTTCCTTTTCTCGCTACCATTACCACGATGGTTTCCTGGTGTAATATGCCTGACCTTCTCTAATTCCACTTGCAACTCATCGGCGGTGAGCCTCTTTGGCGCATCACGGTTTTCATGCTTTGCATTGAACACATGTCTTGGTATTTTCTAGGATGCGGCTTGTCCTTGGCAAGGAAGCGGCGGTGTCAATGTAATAGATCTTGCTAAGTATTGCGTATGACAATGATTCTGTCTGGCGAACACATGCATTGTAACCATGTGTCGTTCATACGACATAGTGCCCAAAGCCGGATAATCATGGATGCACCAAATTACAACAAAGACGCAGAAAGAAATCAGCTGGTGGGCTGCTATATAGGTCTCGGTGAGAACACCCTTCCATAGCTGTTGAAGTTCCTCCACAAGAGGCTCCATGAACAAATCAAAATCCTTTCCGGGACTTTTTGGACTGGGATGAGCAAGGCCATCATGTAGTTTGATTCTTTGGTGCAGACATTTGGAGGCATGTTGTAAGGATAACAAGCACGGCCACATGCTATATGTGGCGCTCTGTGGCCAAATGGGTTAAATCCATCGAAGCTAAGCCAAGTCTAATGTTTCTTGGGTCGTGACAAACTCTTTGTGTTTATCATTGAAGCTTTTCCACTCACTACCATGAGATGGATGGCTCATTACATTCGATCTCTGTACTCCTCGTTCCTAGAATGCCACAGTACATCCTCTCTTGTTTCAACATCATGAAACAACCTCTGCAATCTTGGTGTAATTGGAAAATGTCTCAGAACATTATGAGGAACCCTCTTCACAGCATCGCCATCTTTCCATCTTGACGATTTGCATTTCGGGCATTCAATTAAGTTGGCATAATCCTTTCGGAACAGAACACAATTATTCTTACAAACATGGATCATATCATATCCAATTCCAACTGCACGAAGGAAATTCTTCATTTACTGTAGGTGTGTGGCAGCTCAGATGCATCTGGGAAAGATTTGCGGAAAGCAGAAAACATCGCATCGAATGATTTGTTGGTCATCCGCTCAGATGTATTCACGTGAAGAAAGGTGACCATAGCTGAGAATACTGACAGTTTATTTCCTGGGGTGACAGCAACGTTGCATTGTTCCAACATGCGGGCCCACCGTTTTTCTTCTGCAGGTGAAAGTTCACAGAATGCACGAGCATTTCATAGAATTGTCTCAATGTTGGTCAAACTCACTGGCTCCGCCACCACCACCTCCTCCTCCTCTTCCACCTGAGCATCAGGCAGATCAAGATGGTGATCTGCTGCTTCCACGTAGTCAATAACATTGACGTTCACAGCTTCACCATGATGAACCCACCTAGTATATGTGACCGATATCCCATACAAGTGTAGATGATTTTGCACAGTTGGTCGGGTCTTGTAACTGAATTCATACAAGCTACTACAGGCAGAGCACATCTGATTTGGACCACCGTACTCAGCTCGATAAAGTTCATGAAGTTTTCAACCCCTCGACATATGCAGCGGAGAATCTTGAGCGAAGTTATCAAGTCCTGTCCATCTGTTAGACATACAAATTAGTTCTTCTACTAGATATTACAGGAAAAACATATATGCTTTTTATGAAGTCCAGAAAAAAATACCTAGTTCGATGTCTAAAGCTATGGCAAGATATTTGGACGAGCAGATCTAAATAACGAAATATATGTAAAGCTAATTCAGCAAATAGATTTGAGTGCTAAATAATGGCAGGCTGTTTCATTGATCTATGAGGCCGAGCACACAGCCATCGAACTATCGAAGGCCATCGCAGCAACAAAGATCGAGTATAAAGCGGTGTAGAGCTATTTCACCTAACAGATTGGCTACTAGACCATGGCAATCTACGTCACAATAAATATATGGCAGGATATTTTAGCAACTAATCGGCCTTGGCATGCCATCTCAGCTAAGCAGATTGAGTGCGAGCAGGCAAGGAAGCTTCTAAGCGAGCATATTGACGATAAACTACTTGACAAGCGGTGAGATTAACAGCGTCTATCGGCTAACATTCAGCGCTACACCAACATGAGCGGGCCTCGGTCTAGAATGCACGTATCGTGGGAGAAGCTGACCGCCGTGCGTCTCCACCAACGTCGCCCGGTGATGGCGGCGCTGACCGCCGTCGCCTCCACAAGAACGTAGCTGAGGTGGCGGCGCGGCTAGAGGACGGCAGTCTCGAGAGCGTCTTGTGGAGCGAGAGGATCGCCGTCGCCCCATCGACGAACAGCGGTGCCGGCGATCGGCGCGGCGGGGAGGCGGCTTTGGCGGAGCGAATGGAGTGGAGGGGGACAGGGGGGTGGTTTGGGGAATATTTGGCGAAGGCGGTTGAATCAATTTGGGGAATTTGTGTGTGTGGGGGAGGATTTTCGCATGTGGGCGGGGGACTTTGGCGCATGGTCGGTTTCTCCAAGTGCAATCCCACATGTCAGTGAAGAAGCAAGCCGAAGCGCGTTCCGTTTGCGTGAGCCGTGTGCAGCACCGAACGTGTGTGGGGTGCAATGCGACCGCAGGAGTGCTGTGAGTGTACCGCCTTTTTTCCTTTTAAACTAGGTGCTTCGCCCCCTAAAAAAAATGTTGCTTCGCGTGATCCATCGATACTACTACTAATAATCCGGTAATCCCGACTAAAATGGCGCGGCCGGGCCTTTTCCCGCGCGATATGCTGGGAGGTTGGCTTAGTTGGGTTTTTTAGATTTGTCTCGGTTCAATAAAAGCAGAGTTGGTGATGATGGTGTGCCTGTCATCCTGCAATATAGGCCGTCCGATCTATATCTAACGGATAGGAAGGAAACTATGACAATTTACCCGCACTCCTCTCCACATTTGCAGATAAGGCTTTCCCTCGTTCATCCTTTTCTCCCACAAGATCTTGATCTTCCGTGCAACGCACGGGCATCTTGCTAGTACTCCTACAATATGTATATTATTGTGAAAGTTCATATACACCAGCCGAGATTAATGCAAACATGGCAGATTTTCATTACATTTCGAACTTTTATAGGACAGAAAAATAAAAGAAACCCGACCCTAAACCTATTCTACGGCGGCGACCGACGTCCATGTACGGGGGCGGGGTTCAAGACCCGTGAAGTGAAAGTGCGGTCTCCGGCGAGGAAGAGTAGAACACGGGATACGAACAGGCGAGTTGGCACACCATGCCCTGCCGCCTCCCATGCCCTACTCATCCTCGGAGGAGTCCCCGACCTCGGCGGTGCCGGACGTTGGACGACGGCAAGTAGGACGCGAGAGGCGACTTGAGCGAGGGTGGCAACCTCGAGCTTCATCCCCGAAGACAAGCTCTCCCGCAGAGCGTTCACACTTGCGGTCATGGCGGATGTGGTGCCAGGTAGGAGGACGATGCGCTATGGTGTGCAGGTTAGCTGGCGTTGCCGCTTTAAGTAGCGCATTCCGATGAGGCCAAGCGTCCGGGTGCGTCATTAAGTCGCGGAGTTGGTTCCTCGGGCACCGAGCCTCTAACGCTTCGACGACATCTGAGCGGACGACATGAATGCGGGCAGCTGGCACCGGCTGGGAACGCACCACGCGACGGCGCGAGGGCGAGGGCTTTGGTGTGCCGGGGTAGTCAGCTGCGGTCGTGGCAGCGTTGGAGATGCCCTTTGCTCAAATCGATCCCGCATGTCATTGAAAAAGCAAGACGACCGGCATGGTCTCATGTCCAGAGGATGCAGTTGGCGCGCTACACCACTCCAGCGGACGCGTCGCGGCGCCCCGTGCATCCTCGACGAGCCGGGTGTTGGGGTGTGTTTGGATTGTGGCCAAAGTGCACCTTACCAAAATTTTGGTCATGACCCAAAGATTGGTCTTTGTTTGGATGGTTGCCATTTCTTTGGCATGCCAATGAACTCTAGCCAACTCTAGTTCATTTTTCTTGCCAATGTCGGCCAAATCATGGGCAACCAATACCTCAACCAAAATTTTGGCTACCCAATGCTTTGATGGGGCAACCTTGGGCACAAACCAAACATACTGTTGGTCGTGCCATAGCACTAACACCACCCTCGGCACACTGAAACCGACCGTGTCTATCGATGATATGAGCGTGTCGCCACCACCCTTGATCGCCGTGTCGAGGCGGTCTTTGGAGCTGCGCTACTGTTGTTGGCTAACGACCCACATGAGCGGTTGTCGGTGGCGAGGAGGTGGTGGGCTAGCTCCTCCATTGGACTAGTCTGCCCTATGTTGGTTTCCTGTTTTCCGGCCATATTCGGCGTCGATTGCTCCGCGTTGCGCATTAGGCCTTTCACTATGTAGGCCAAGCGAGACAACTTATTGTTTATTTGAGCTGTTCAAGTGTAATCATGTGGCGTTTGCTTATTTCTCATTCCTCTCAACCCTCTTCTCCATCGATCATGTCGCCCTCGATCGAGTCCATCCTCCCGCATGCCTCATTTGAACATTCCGCCGAGTATCATTCGCATGTACCCACCCTAGTCCTCTTTCAATAGATCTCGGACCCGAGATGAAATCGAGAGGAGCAGTGGGGGCACGTGATACCTAAGGCAGATTCAAAATTTTGAACTGGTGATCATAGCATCCGCAAATCATATATAAAGGGTATTCAATGTTCGTTTCATTTTTGAACGTACAATATACTCCCTCCTATCCTTTCTACTTTACATAGTATGATAGGAGTATAAGTTTTATGTGTAGTCAAAGTATCTCTACTATGATAAAAAAGGTATCAACATTCAACAACGCCCAATCAATATTGTTAGATTCGTACGTACTCCTAGATTTGTAATCGAGATGGTTTCTAATTTGACTATTGACAAGATTAATAGTACTCCTTTCACATAGGTGAGTAAGTCATCTTAGGCTATGCACCGTGACCGAGGAGGGGAAAACGAGTGACATTAATGTTTATTTGCTAATTAATAGTATTGCATGCAATGAACTAACCACTGCATGTCATGTTTGATAGTCTCACGTCATTAAAAGCATGCACACCCTCATCTCTTATTGGTTCATGTCAAGAAACAAGAAACGAGCTAGAAGTTAATGCACCACGCCTACGTGTTTTGGGATTATTTGGTTTTCGTAAGATGACTTACACACCTAGACGGAGGGAGTACATGAGATGTATAATGTGAAAATTATATCATTGGAAACTCCTTTCACATACAAAATTGACCATATGCTTTGTGTAAGTTGCATGTCATATATTATTACTCTAACATTTGGTCAAAGTTAGCCTCGAAAAACGCATTAGACCTTGTATGCTTTGTGTAAGTTGCATGTCATATATTATTACTCTAACATTTGTGTAAGTTGCATGTCATATATTATTACTCTAACATTTGGTCAAAGTAGTATAGTGGAAGTGGATCCTCTGACGTAGGTATCCCTGCCTTACCCTCCCTTTCGGTCACTTACTGGCGGACCCCATGCTTGCTAGGCCTCGCATGTCAGTTACTCAATGGGTTCGGCCACGTTAGGGGATCCTCATCCGTAGTATACTCCTCTGTTTTATTTACTCTGCATAAAACGGAGGGAGTGGTGGTATAATAAATGACAGGCGGGGGGGGGGGGTGGGGCAATGCTACACTTACGTAAATAATGTTACGTGTTTTACGTAAAGTGCAACGTGGATAATTAGTATTGGAGAAGGGGGAGGAAGGGGCCCCACCCACCTGGGATGTCGGTTTGCTCTCAACTGCGGTCCCACAAGCGAGCGAAAACGCAAGACAAAGCGCGTTCCATTCGGTGAGCGACGTGGAGGGTCCAGCGTGCCGGGCTGCAACGCGAACGGGACAAGAGCGATGTACAATCAAAACCGATTGACCGGTCGTCATTGGAACCACTATTCACACCAGAACCTTCGCTGCTCGGCCTACGCCAGCCACTGCCCTAAAACCACACCAAATCTCCATCCCATTCCCCCACCTTTCGAGTTTCGATCCCCTAGCCCGCATCAAACGTCCCCTAGTTCACCGAAAGCCATGGTGCGCCGCAAGATCACTTACTACAAGATGCTGACACCGAAGCGCCGCGCAGAAATCGCGGTGGCGGTCGGCGCCACAGACCTCCGTTCCCAAGCTTGCTTTGCGGCGGGCCAATCCCCGAGTTCTCTGGAGCCAAGCTACGAGGAGGAGGCCAATACAATGTTCATTGTGGAGGTCGCGCGCGAAGGCCCCGATGGGTATGAGGCGATGGGCGTCGACTTCGTGCGGCGTCCGAGTCCCCATGGTGCAAGCGGACCAGCGGTTCAACATGGCGATACTAAAGGAGGACCGGAGGCGAGGCTCAACTCGACGCGGGCTGCGCATGCCGCTGCCATCGAGGCTCTCCTGCAGGCGGAACCGGATGTCGTGGATGTGAACCGGGCGGCGGAGGCTCAACTTGAGGCGGAGCGCGCGGATGCCGCTGCCATCGAGGCCCTCCTGCAGGCGGAACCGGACGTCCTGGACATGAACCGGGCGGCAGAGGCTCGACTCAACACAGAGCGCGCGGATGCCGCTCTCATCGACTCCCTCCTGCAGGCGGAACCGGAAGTCCTGGACTTGAACCGGGCGGCGGAGGCTCGACTCGACGCGGAGCGTGCGGATGCCGCTGCCATCGAGGCCCTCCTGCGCAGCGGAACGGGCATCCTCGACTTGAACGGGCTGTGCTCTCGTCGCGTGCAGAGCGCCCGCGCTCCGCTTGAACGAGTAGCTGGAGGCCGAGGACAACCACGGTGCGGAGACACACGTCGGCAGCGACGGCTGGTTCAAGCCGGCAGCCAAAGACGACGAGGCCGTCTCTTTTTCAAGCGATGATAGTTTTTCTTTATGTTGTTGTTTTATGGATCTTTTGCTGTGTAAAACATACTATTTGTTATGCAAGTCGCTGACTTGGGTCATCTACCATTTCAGGCGGTTGGATGAATATCCTCGTCTCCTAACCCTTCTTTCCTTCTTCCTCACCTCTTCTTCTTCCCCAAAGACCACCGCACGGGCCGGACGGATACTCCCCAACATGCAGTTGGATAAACATACTCTATGAACGAAAATTATGTGTCAGCGATAGGATGGCTGAGTTTGGTTTGTTCACATGCGACAACACGTGTCAGTGAGGGTGCATTCCCTTGGTTGGGTTTGCGGCGTGCAGGAGCGACCGTGTGAGGGTGCAGTGCGACCGCGACAGCCGTGCGCAAGTGTACCTCCTTCTCATTTTGAAAACTTTAGGCAAGCTTGGCAAAAATGTGTGGCGAAGTTTGGCAATGCAAGGCCTAGACCCAAACAGGATAAGTACGTACGTACTAGGAGTACTAGTGTTAAAAAAGAAAGGCGGGGTTTTCCTTCGCGGGATTTAATCGATACAAATCCTCGTTTCACGTGTCAATTAATGCGTATTTTTTCTCGAAAGACCAAAGAGCTAACCATCTCACTCCTCATCGCTTGATTAATGCAGCGCCATGCAAACGAACCTTCTCACTTCCGCATGCATGCAGGGGATATTAATGTCCTTGGTTGCTAACCCCATCAATTTTGCCTCGATTAGTGTTAGTGGCCCTTTGCAAATTGTAATTTTGATATACTGGCCTTGTGTACAAAAAAAATGGAGGTAGTAACTATATTTGAATTCCTTGCCCATTGCGGTGACGTCGACTTTTTTTTTTGTGGTTTGGCGAAGTACGTTCGAAGGAGAACGCCATTGAGGGAGACCTCGGTAAGTCGTTCGCAAGTGCCGCCTGCAAGCCGAGACAACTTCCTTATTTGCATCCAGGAAATCCTTTTTACTAGTACTACTACTAGGAGTACTAGTGCGGTGAGATGGCTTCTCGAAGAAGACGATGGAGAAGCGGAGTCAGCGAAGAGTGAAATGATAGTTGTTTCGTCCGTGCTTTGTGATTTGACGCCTCACTGCTTTGTGATTTGTGATAGAAGGGACAAGGGAGTAGACTCTATGCTCTATACTGTACTACATGCGTCCAAGCATGGGAGAAAGAGGAGAGACGTTGCATTTTTCTATTCCTTCAATCAATCAATCAGGGAGCTTCGGTTCCATCTTTTTGGCTTTGGCAACACATTCCACAATGGTTCCCACGATGCCAAAAGCTATTTTCACATTTGGCTACACATTGTGCATGCGCTTAACCGTACCACTTGGTTTTGCTCCTGTGTGCTATCTATACAAATCTCAATTATATTGATCTAAAAATTATAGAATCAAAGATTAGTAAAAGGAGGTGATTTTGCCGCATGGATGGTGGGGAGGTTTCTTATTTTGGAGGGCGTTGTCTGGCGGTTTGCTAACATGCGGTCCCACGTGTCGTTGCTTTACCAAGCTGATCCGCGCCCCACATGAGGCGAACAATGGCGAAGCAACACGTGGTTAAGTTGAAGAAGATGAGGGAGAAGCGGATTCAGAACGAGTGAAATGATGGTTGCTTCATCCCTCCAACTTTTTTTTTAGCATTATTACTTCGTCCCTCCAACTTAATCTGCGGAAAGGTGCAGCTTTGTGATTTGACGCCTCATTGCTCATTACTACACCGGCGCCATGGTAGGGTGCTTCACCCGGCTGCTCTGCCTTGTATTCGGTATGTACGTGGACCGGTAGCTTGATGTCCCACATGTCGTGAACGGGACTAGAAGATTTATGAAAGCGGCGCCCACTCTTCTGACGGAGGAGTAGCGACACGACGGCCCGGTGAACTGTCACTTGTCTTGTATAGTACTATAGTTTTGCTATTTCATACGATCCATCGATACAAACCCGATTAAATAGGAAAGGGCGGGATTTTTCCCGCGTGTAGATGATACTGGCCATACATTTCAAAGGCAATTTTAATGTATGCAAACTGAATAATTATAAGTAACAATATGATATCTAGTAAAACTAAAAACACATATGATTTATTGTGTTAGAGTGTAGTAGTAGTGTTGTATTGCATAGTTGTTAGATGTAACATGCGAGAACGTGTAGAGATGTAGTTTTGGAGGGCCTACAGAGAGAAAAGCGTAATACGGTCACCGAACTTCAGAATAAGCTGATTACGGTCACTATATACGTTTTGCGGTGATTATCCGGTCACTTGCTCACAGTTCATCATCGGATTGCACTCTGTTGACCGGCCAAATAGTCTGCGTGGCGCCATGTTGACTAGTTAAATTAACCACGTTCCTTGTGGGTCCCACCTGTCGATTCACATAGGGAAAAGGTCGATAAACACAAATTTACGCAGCGCGACAAGGCTCCAACCCGCGCGCTGGAATCACCTGGTTGTGTATGTATGCATCGAGGGCCTGATGTGTGCGCATGCACGTGTAGGTTGAGCACTTGGCGTGAGAGTGTGTGTTGGTCGTGTGGTGTCTTGGTGTGTGCATGCATGCGTGCGTGTGTGCGTGTGAGTGTTGCGTGCGTGCGTGGCTGCGTGTGTGCGTGTGAGTGTTGCGTGCGTGCGTGGGTGCATGTGTTTGTGTGAGTGTTGCGTGGATGGAGTTCGTGTGCATGCGTGCGTGTGTGTATAATCACCACACCAGCTCCTGTGTGTTAAAATAGGCGGCTCAGCATACCAATACAAGGCCACCTTGTCCGCTGTGCATGGGTCATGACTTGAACCACCGTCAAAATATTTTTTGTCGTTTGTTTTCATTCTTACAAGCAAGATGCCCGTGCGTTGCACGTAACATCAAGATGCATTTGTATGACTTGTTTATCTTGTGAGAGAAAAGGATGAGCGAGGGAAGGCCTTATTTGCAAATGTGGAGAGGTGTGTGGGTACCTTTTGCAAAATTGCCATAGTTTCTTTCCTATCCGCCGATATAAATCGGACGGCCTATATTGCAGGATGGCAGGCACACCATCATCACCAACTCTGTTTTTATAAGAGTGTATTTTATGTATTTTATAATAGTGTAGATGTAGAGTAGATACAAGTCGGATGTGTGGGCACGATGTTAGTGAGATAATGCGATGCAACACTAGAGGTGCCATGTGGAGCGTTTAACGGTCAACTAGTCATGTCATGAGCAAATACAAAGTTGTACGGTGAGCCCGTGATGTATAATAACCACTAAGCGTAAACGGTGACCGTAATGAGTGGATTATGAAGTCCAATGTATGTATCGTGCTTTCGCTTCAAATACAATGATCGTCATTGCATATATCACGAGAGAAAGATGAAACACGCGTGAATTTTCGGGGCTTACTTTTAGAGGACACGGAGATAGTTTTGTGTGCATACGTGAAAGGCGGCGATGGGGGGTATGCGATGGAGAGAGAGATGCTCTTCGTTTCTCTTTATTATGACTAACTTTGTATATAGTATAAAATATACAAATTCACATTTGGAATAAATATCATTGTGGGCACCATGCAATGCAAATTAGCGTTCAGTACTCCTCCATATAACTTTGTAATGTTGTATATATGTAGAAACTCTAAAATAATTTTGGCCACACTTTATTCAAAAGGAATGTTGTATGCTGAAATAAACGTGAAGAGAGGCTTTTTAGATCAATGGGGTACGTGATGTAACATGTGTGAATGTGTAGTTGATGCATTTGGCGGGGCCTAGAGAGGTATGTGTGTGTATTACGATTCGAGAGAGGCATGGATAGAGGGGCCGACGGGGCGTGGGAGAGATAGCACGAGAAATGAGAGTGGTCTAGAGAGAGAGCGAATATGACGTCACGACAAGAGATTCCATTCCCTTGAGTGTGTATATGCAAGGGGAGGAATAGAGGCACCAGGAGAAATTTTGTGTGTGGTGTTTGTGTTGGTATGTGTGGGTGTGAGAAGATAATGGGGCGTGGGGCGGAGGGTGTGTCACCGTGAGGTCCGGTGGGTCGAGGTGAGGCCCTTCGTTCGGTTCCGTCCTGCGCCACATTGGTCGGACCCATGACACATTTAGGAAGACCCATGGATGACTAGTCGTACAAGACAAAGATAGCAGAATTGTGAAGGACTCTGTGTCCCTTGACAAAGCCGGCTAGGATTTGTAACCCTAGGTTCTTGGACTAAGGTAACCCTTTATCTCGATATTACTATTCATCCAACCTAACTTTAAGGGCATCCTACAAAATGCTCGCTAGAATCATACTAAATCGATTAGGAAGAGAGGTGTGAGATAATGCGTGAGAGACGGGCGCAAAGATAATGTGCGTACATGAGACACGTGGGCAGGTCCATGTATATAGAAAGGGTCGATGAGGATTGTGCATGTGTATGTTTGTGAGAGGAAGAGTGCTTGTGATAAAGGTTAGTGAAAACAGTTGTAGATGGTTACGAGAGGGAGGGAGGGTTATATCTAGAGCATGTGTGCGAGAAAGACACCTCGGGAGAGAGTGTGTGAGCATGTGAGAGACCACCGATGGAGAGTGAAACTACACGTAAAAGACTGCTCTACACATTGATTAAAGATATAAATTGTATCCAAATATTAGGATGGGATCATGATATTTGCAATTAAGCGTAGGAGCGGTCATTGATCCATCGACATCTAGATTCTATCGAATTTGAGCATGTCTATGTTATTATTCGACACAATTGATCCACATAGTTAGTATTTTGAACTCCACACAATGCATCGCTTTAGCAATCGAATATAAACGTGAGTATAGTTCATGTTGTGTGTGTAAAGCACATTATACATACGAAAATTACACAGTGGACATTTATAAATAGCTACCTATGAACTGGCATACATTTGAATTCAACCTAAGGTGGTTTAAAAAAATTGAATTCAACATGAAGTCCATTCAATTATTTGAATTTGATATCATGGCATTTGTAAACCATACCTAAACTATGGGGGTACCAATCTTTGCTCTGATTTTGTACATAATAGCATATGTAGTCGTGTAGAAAATAGATTCAAATTTAGGTCCTCCATTCTAAAATAATCGTAGTTATAGGATTTTCAAGTGTTAAAATTTCAGTAGGAAGCGGATAATTTAATGAGGTTTTCAAACATACAAGGTCAAATATAACGTTGTCTATTTAGGTCAATCCTCATAGTTCAAGAGTACTCTAAACGTGAATGCTTGTGTTTCAAAATTTCGAACGAAGCGCCAAAAGAGCCTCTACTCGCCCGAAACCGCATGAGACCAATGTTTGGTAGTACAAGGAAATTACTTTTCTAATAACTCCGACCTGTGAAACCTACCGGCCCGACGTCCAAAGGTCTAAACCGGGGTAGGTTTGTAGCTTCATCTAGATGCCACGCAACCGCCTCAAAAACATTCATACACAATGGCCGCCTAAGCACACATGCGTGCGGTCAAATCGCTCCGCCCACTATTTGGGACACAGGATTACCATCCTACCCCGACCATGAGAGGTCCGAAATTTAAGAGGGGGCAAAGTTTGTACTTTCCCAAATTTCAAACAAGCGCGCCCCATCTTCTGTTCAAAAAGCCAAAACAAGCGCGTCCTGCATCAAACATGGTTCCCCCACCCGTCCGATTCCCCATTAGTACTCCGTGGGCGCCAAAACTACCTCTCCACCAACCCGAAACCCGGCGTCCTCCGTCCGCCACCCCATCCCACCCATCAACCGCCGCCTTCCTCCATCACGCGGAGCCGATACCCGACGCCGTGCGCCCACCGCCTCAACTGCAACGCCCTCCACGGCTAGTAGTTTAAGTCGAGGCCGAGCCGTCCGTACCCGAGCCAGTTCAACCACGCCGTCCTGCGCCTCACCACTGCCGCTCCAACATCGCCACCCTCCACCGCACCGGAGCTGTTCCTGCTACCCCTTCCTTCGCCGCCTCGGATCTGCTTCCCCTCCGCCGACATACGGCCACGGCAACACAATCAACAATTTGGCCATGGGTTCGTCCAAGCCTGCACCCTCCAGAACATTGATTTCCTCGGTAAAAAGAAGAAGATCACCGCGACATGTGGAGGTGACCGCACCGGCAACCGAAGAAGGTACTCCTCTTCCCTTATTTGTGCAAATCTTACGTCTCTGCTTGCACGGTATTCATCCCATAGAAGACACTAGTTGACCGCTTCTTCTTGATACTAGATGTTCCTAGTAACTCGCGATGCACAAGGTTTCTCCTCATATACTATTTCACCTTAGCTAGAGGTCCGTCGCCCCCTCAATTTCAATTTCTGCCGTTGATTCCCAATTAACGGAAGCATTCCCGGCGTAATGAGCACTAGTATGACTATTACGCCGGGAAGCAGCGCCTTGGTGTTTATCATAGGGGCATCCGCGGCCTAGAGCTACTGGCGCCCGATTTGGAGGTCGGCCGGGATTAAAGGATGGCTGGGCGCTGCCAAGCACGACGGTGGTGTGAGGTCGATGGGAGGCGGGCGGCGGAGGCACGGTCAGGCCGGTGGTCGTTGGCGGTTCGAGAAAGATCATCAACAAAGGATCAAGGGAGGTAGGCGAAGGCCATCTGCCTGTTCCTTATAGATCGGACGGTTCATTAAAAAATCGATCGTTCTCTTAGATATGACCACATGTGGTGGTGTCTTTGGAGGAGTACTGCATTTCTGTGCTCATATATTACAAAATCATCTGAGTAGAATCTAATTTTGTTTGCCATGCAATGTTGTAGAGCTATCATATGTCTCTGTCATTTATTTTTCAGCCACCGCTATCGCTACTTTTACAAAGGCACTAGTTACGCACACACTTCACCCATACTCTCACTATTGTGTTTTTATGCAAGGGTATTTCAGACTCTCTGCCAAAGAGAAGCAACAAAGAAAAGAGAGAAGTCGCTCCAGCTTCAGTATCTTGGTAGGCAAGACACGTTACAACGCTATAAAGGGTGCGTGTCGCAGATGGAAGCGGTAAACGTAGCTCGAGTTGATGACCTCGCCGCAATGAACCACCATCCTGTGTGCTTGCTTTAACTTCACAAGTGTCATATGTGGTTGCATGTTCCATATGGTGTCTAGCTTGTATTCAAAAGGTCAAGTCGGTCTTTATTAAGATAAGGAAAGATATTTTTACATGAACCACCATCCGTGAGCACCGGAAGACAAATAGCTAGTCGGGCCTTGGCCGAGCCGATGACAAGCCCAAGAAAGACATGCATCACCGAAGCCAACTAAAAGCGCGATGGTGGCGAAGCAGAACCGCCTCCCACCGGCTCTCGGGTCCTAGATGATCATGTTCACCACTCCACCGGATGTCTAGCTTGTATTGCTTCCAATTTGGTTAAATTGCATCTGCTTAGCTTACACATTATACCTTTGAATATGACATGCCTTTCTGTTTTTGGTACATACTAGTACATCGTGTATTAACCATGTTCTTACATCAAACTAATGTTCTTGTGTATCCCTCATCAATCACTTATGACGAGGCAGGCAGACAAGGGGACTACTCCTCATTTAAAGAATGCAGCGTCGGCCTCCGACATGATTCTCAAGAAATGAAATGCTAGATGAAGATAGTGAACGTAGCTCAGTAGTTGATTACAGCATTTCTACACTAGCATCGCAGGTGCTTGCTCTAACTTGGCAGCGTGATATGTGGTTGCATGTTGCATATGGTGTCTAGATTGTAATTCTTCCAATCTGGTTAAACTGCATGTGCTAGTCTCGCTTAGCTTATACTCCTGTAAATGTGACATTATACAAGTAATGTGACATGCCTTCTGTATTTAGTACATAGTACATCTATCTATTAAGCATGTCCTTACATAAAACTATTGTTTTTTGTATCCCGCATCAATCAATATGACGAGACACCTTTAGTATATGCGTATGCGATATTAGTTGCATCTTTCATATGATTTATAGCATGCGCTGCTTCTAATTTGTTGAAATTCCATTTATGATGGGACGCTTTTAACTTGGCGAGTCATATTGGTTGCATCTTTCATGTGGTGTCTAGCTTGCATTGCTTCTTATTTGCTGGAATGGTTTACGCTTAGTTTACACAAACAGTTGTGAACATGCCATGCCGTCCTGTTTTTTCGTACATATTCCATCCTGGTATCATGTGTTTGCCTTACATCAAAGTAGTGATTGTTAGTATCATGCATGAATGAGTTCTGAAGAGAGAATTTTATTGCTTTTTCTTGTCGGTTTTACTTGACAATTCAAAATCAATAAAGCGGAAGGAAGTTAGCAAGGCAGCGGATAAAGGTGCTCCTTCCAAGCGGAGGGCCTCTACAGTTTCTACTCCTCCACACCCCCAAGATGATTTCCAAGACAACACATGCATAGACACTCAACAAAGCTGTGTTTATGATGAGCACGTCTCCCCTAGTGCAGCATCACTGGTGCTCCCTCTAACTTGGCACTGTTATATGTGGTTGCATGTTATGTGTGATGTCTAGCTTGTATTGCTTCTAATTTTGTTGAATTCCATCTGCTTACTTTACACATTATACTTGAACAAGACACATGTTCTTGTTTCTAGGACATACAATATATGTCTATCACACCATGTTCTTACATCAAATTACTACTGTTGTGTAACCTGCAACAATCACTTATCATAAGACACGTTTGACTTGAGTGTGATATAGGTTACATCTCACATTCTTTTCTAGCTTGTACTACTAATTTGTTGAAATGGCACTTATGACGTGACAGTTTTAACTTGGTAGAGTGATATTCGTTGCATCTTTCATATGGTGTCTAGCTTTCATTGCTTCTAATTTGTTGAAATGCCTTCTCCTTAGTTTACACATCATAAGTGTGAATATGCAATCTGTGAATATGCAATGGCACTAATGACGAGAGACCTCTAACATGGTAGTGTGATGTTGTTTGCATCTTGCATATGATTTATTTCTTGTCTTGCTTCACATTTGTTTAAACGCCATTTATCTTTGAGACAACGTTAACTTGGCGAGGCGATATTTGTAGCATCTTTCATATGGTGTCTACCTTCCATTGCATTGCTTGTAATTTGGTGAAATGTCTTCTTCTTAGTTTACACATCATAGTTCGGTTATCTCTTCCGTCTTTTTTTTCATACATATTACATCCTCCTATCATGTGGTTGTCTAACATCAAAGTTCAGTTAAATGCATCACGCATCAATTTGTTACGAAGAACTAAATTGTTATTCGTTTTCTTGTCGGCTTGACTTAACATGGCATGAGAAAGAGGAAGAAACACAGAATGGTAGGGAATGAGAAGCGGATGAATCCTGCAGATTCTCGCTAGTACCGATGGTGCAATAGAAGGTGAATGTCCAGCGGAAAATTCTACAAACACGGCATCCCATGCTACACGAGCTGCAAAAAAGCCAAGCGAAACAAATAGCTACCACCAAACAAGCAGAGACAACCCTAGTTCTTGCAACACCTACCACAGTACTACCGGTGCACGACATACTCGTCGTCAACCGAGCTAGCAGCACGTTCCCAAGCTCCCTTGCCACGACACTACTTCCCAAGCACTCTTGACACAAGATGAGTTGGCAATATCAGATGAACCTTGTGAGCTTCAAAAGCAAGAAGGTAGTTCGGAGTCAAGTTACTGATTGCATGCTTCTTTATATGTAGTCTCACGGTTTGATGTACACTAACACTTCCTATGTTCGTTGTTGGACTAGCACCTAGGCGCAAGAGGAAACAAACATCGGGGATAATGCTCGATAGGTTAACTAAATCTAGAGGAGGAAGAATGGAGATCCGTTTTGAGGCAGGTTTAAAAGGCCACGTGATGCTACTGAGTCAGCCAAGTTAGTATCAGAGGCATCGGTTGTCGTTAGGTGTCATGTACGTATCCTCCCAACATGGATTCAGTACATGAATGACAAAGACGATACCCAGTTCAACACCTTCCTCGACCATTTATCTGCAAGTATGGTTATGTATGGAAACTAGTAATATCATCTTGCTCGTCCCATACTTTCTAGGTTGTCGATAATGAGACTCCCATAATTTTCAAGAGATGAGGTTCAAGTTGGATAGCCAAGATGATGCAACCAGACAAGCTTGCACCCATGTTTTCAAGTCTGCTCTCTGACGATGATCGGTATAACTTGAAGGAAACTCACTTTGAAGGCAAGGCTAACGTGAACTTTCCCAAACATCTCCGATGGAAAATATATCGGATGAAGACTGGAGGGGCCTTGTTAAACACTGGTCTGATCCGAAGTATCATGTACATTATATATATGTGATCAGATCACATGTTGAAGTCCTATTGAGGCATGTGCCACACAAATCTATCTTCTTGTAGGTGAACTGTTCAAAGAACAAGGCCAACCGTCTGAAAGTGAAATTCCAACAGCATTTACGGGATCTCGTAGCTATATTGCACATCGCGAGGCTCTTGTAATTAGTCTTGTTTCACTCTTTTCACGGTACCATATTATCAGATCTATATTGACTTGTTCGAAATGCAGAAGAAAGCCCGCAAGGACCAAAAAGTACCTGAACCAAATGCCGTGGAAATCTTCAAGGACTGTCACACCAGCAAGAAGAAGGGCATGACTACACCAGTCAAAGCCGGTGTTGTAAGTCCTTAATCCTCATGCCTTTTAACTACTACTTACTCTGACTTGTGCCTTGAACTGCATGGTTTGCAGCCAATGTCTATTACTCTTTTCAATTTTATACACAATTGTCTTAGCGTATCATTGCACCTTACAAGGTTTAAAAGGGAGGAGTAATGTTCCTTTGATCTTGACCCGTAATCTAGTTCCATCTTTGGACTTGCCCACACAATGTTACAATTGCCTGTTTATGCATTCTCGGTTGTTTTGTGATATGAATGATGTCATACTATGCTTACCGTATTATAAACTTCGTCTCTTTATCCTTAGCCCTCAATACAATGTGAAGAAATAGATAATACATTAGCGATGGTACATGGTCATATGTTTGGAACCTGGTTTTATTATTTACTTTGCAATAAAATACAACTAATATTTTACATGGGTTCACGAATAAGTTACGTATATAGACCAAAGCTATTTTGTTTGGTTTTGCTGCCTCCTTAATATCTTACGTTACGGTACTACTAATGTAAAACCTCAACTTTTCAGCGAGCTATGGAAAAATGGTGGAACCGCCACCTTCGAAGGTGGCGAGGCAACTATAACCGCAATGTCGACTCTTGCTACGGTGGGTCGAGACTGTCCACTAACGGTGCCAAAAGCACGTTCTGCGTATCTTGGGTTGGTTGTTAAGGCAATATCGTCCAAACTGCCTCATGATCAAGATATGCAAGCTCAAAGCAATGATGTATCTGCGCTCCGGACACAAGTCCATTCCCTAACAGAGGCCCTTTGTGAAACAAGGAGAAACATTGCTCAATGTCGCCAAGATATGCATGGTTTTGAAACCGGACTATCGGACATTTGCTATGTTGTTCAGAGCCTAGGGAAATGAAGGCGAGGGTTATGGTGCTCAATCGGACAATACAACATGAAAATGTAACGGTCAGTCAAATGAACCGAGCTACGAACTTACGGTGGTGCATTTATACGCTAGACTATTAAGTTTTATGCCAACCTTCCTTTTGTTATATAGTTGTAATTTGTGTTGGTGCGATAGAAAATTTATTCTTAACGTGCAGCCACCGGCTGAAGAAAACAGCAAGCCATTTTTGTATAGTGTAGGGTGTTCCCTATATTTACACTGGTGGCGATCTTTGATGCCGAGTGGATGTAATATGTGCAATCGCCTTAATAGCCTAGCGTTAGTTTCGGCCTTATTTATTTCCTGTTCATCTTTTTCCCTGGTTTGCTAGTGGCCGCAACTACCCATGGGCCATATATGGGCCGCAGGATCGATGGGAATCCTACGGGCCGTCGATAAATGTGCCTGTAATCGGTGGGCCTCAGGCCGTCGATAAATGGGCCTGTAATCGGTGGGCCTCGGGCTGTCGGATAAATGGGTCTACATGGGCCGTATTTGGGCGTAATTGGTATCGGCCCAGCACGGTAACGGGCCGTTAACAGGCTGTGACTGCAAAAGCTTAATTCTGTCACAGGCATAACGGGTCGTTAATGGGCCAGAATATAGGACGGGCTGGCCAGAAACGGGCCGACTCTTGCCATGGGCCGAATTTGGCCCATTAGGGTAATAGGCCGATGTGGGTCGACTCTTGCCATGGGCTGAATTTGGCCCATTTGGGGAACATGCCGATGAACGGGCCGACTCTTGCCATGGGCGAATTTGGCCCATTAGGGAACATGCGATGTGGGCGGAAGTAATCGAGGGCGAAAAGGAGCCCAAGAACGTATGGGCCGTCAATAGGCGAAAGCTAACACGGTGAAACAGCCCATGTAAATCACGGCCGTTAACGGGTATAACGAAAATTACTGTTCATTATGGGCTAGAGTCACCGTGGGCTGTAAAGGGCGAAGATCTGAAGGCCTCATATGGGTCGAAGGCGTCGTGGGCCATACATGGGCGAAAGTGAAATGGGCTGGTGTTATATTGGACGGCCCACATGGCGTTGTTGGGCGATTTCCTTTAGTGCCTAACGGGCCGTGAGTTAACGAGCCGTAAAATGGGCTATTTGCAAAGAGACCGTTAACAGGCTTTTCATGGGCCAGCCCGTTAACTTTTGACCAAGTCAAACGGGCCGGCTTTGTAAGCTAAATGGGCGATGGTGGGCCGTGGCACGTGTCGACATATCATAGGCGCCCTATCGACCCATCGACGAGCCGACACGTGTTTCTTCCGCCAATAAGAATTTTACGTGGAAATTTCCCATTGGTCGGGCTGTTAACGGGTTATCGGATCCAAAACCCGACCCGATAGCTTAACGCCGTTCCGTTACGGTGGATGCCACGTGTCGGTCACCCTTGACGAAAGCACTTCTGTGACGTGCGATTTATCGTCATGGAAGTGGACACTTCCGTGATGATAATTTTGGTAATGTCATGGAAGACTTCTACGACAACACAGGTATGACTATCTTGATTCTGTCATAAATTTGTCATGGATGTACATGCATGAGAAAAAACGCGACCTACTGTGACAAACACGTATCATCACGGAAGTGTATTTTTTTGTAGTGCAAGCTACAAAAAATTACAAAAGGTCATGCATTACGTATAGGGTTCGATGCCAAACAAACCACGGAAGTCAACATCAAACACATCGCTAGTTGCGCAGGTATACAGAAAAGTCTTCCTAATGTCAAGAATGTCTTCGTGGCTGTAATCTAACATTTCAATCACACCATCCTCCCGGCAATGATAGGTCTTGCAGCTTTGTAGCATAAAGAATCCACAATCATGCCTGTTAACAAAAGAAAAAACAAATGGGTACATCGCAAATCCAAAAATACAGGAACACCACCCTCCCAGCAACAAAAACAACTAACAAAAACTCATTAAAACGGATATTCACGTGATTTTCTGCTGCGGCACCTGCACAAACTCTCAAGAGAAACCATCAATATGCACCGGCGACAATGGTTTGGCCCTGTCTACGCTAGACTCCCTCCAAAGCTTCTTTATGTTATCTGTCATAGTCCTTAAGAATCTAACTGCATCACTCCAGGTTTCATCGTGCAGTGAATCAAGACACTCAAAACGACGGAACCTCAAATTCAGAACAATCAAGCACCAATACCCAGATTCTTCGCTAGGCTTCATGGTAGCCGCAATGGACGGCAGATCAAAAGTAGGGAAGAGAAACTGACTAAAAAATCACAGAGGAAAACTGAATTTAACAAATCATAATGAAACAAAAAATTCAGCCTCCAAACAATAAAATAAAAGAAGAAAATTGAAATTCAGAAGTACAAACAAAAATAAGATAATCATAAGTTCTAATTGAGTAAGCAAAACACTACAAAATATATGCTACTCAAGTTAAAATTGCAACAAACATATCAGTTCAATTTCCTTGCGACAATAAGTTTAACTTTAAAAAAAAGAAGCACACATCATTCATAAGTGCAGGGCTAAAAGCAGGCTGCTCAAGTTCATTCCCCCACTTCCCAAACTTGCAAGAAAACAGGACAATTCTAGTTCATGAGTACAAAAAGTTCAAGTTCACCTACTTGGTCAAAACCATCAGCACACGATCTCGTGAACCAATTTAGCACATTGGAATCAATATTTCCATCACAGATCTTGGTCTGTTGTACAAAAAGAACAACAACAGTTAGAAAATTGGCAAAACAAGTTATCATCCTATCTACAAAGCAAAATACGGATCGTCACCCATCTGGGAACTATCAACTTGTCAGTGTCTCGGTACTTCTGACGTAGAGAATATAAAACAATGTCAGCACTGTCTGAGTTGAGCATGCCAGTGGGGACAAACGCTTTAGCAATAGAACCAACACTGGCATCACATTCTTTATTTTGAAACATCGGCTTGTGACTAGTAAAACACAAAAGATTACATGAATTAAAACTACTGCAACAACAACCATTCTCATATGAGAGAAAAAAAAGAGACAAAAATGGTACGGGCAAAATCCCAAACTAACCATTTTGTACGGTTAGTGCGCAACCTCGTAACAGCAAAGAAAAACATATCAACCTTAACAACATTACCACTTTTTGCTTGCAGAAAAAGAAGAAAAATAATAAGTTCAAGCACTACAAGTGAACATGTCCAAAATGCCAAAATTGAGAAGTACGCGTCATTTACAAGTCCTTACCTGCACTATCAATGTTTGACGACGACGGTAGTTCCTGTGATGAGACCAATATGCCTCCAGTTTCAGGGTTTGACGATGGGACATCTTGACAGGACACCAATATCGCTGCGCTTTCAGGGTCTGTAGAAAGAAAATCCTGGGACGACACGAGCGCCTCCTGCGTCAAGGGGCCAGAAGAAATTGACAGAAGTAAATCGTCATCCTCGGATGGCACCTCCTCCACGCTAGAAGCATCTTGCAATGCATCACCGTAATCAAGCCCTCCAGGCGGGAAATTTTCCGGCGGCAAATCTTGAAAATCAGAAAGATTTTCATTCCCATCAATACCAACACCAGACGGTTTGGCATCAAGTATGCTAGCAGCACCAACATCGTCATCAACAATTTTGGTACCAACATCGCGCCCACTACTCAATGGAACACCACGAGCATCATCTCCACCACTAACGACAGCCTCACGCTCAACATCAGTCATCTAAAGAAATAAAAATTCAGAAAAAGTGAATAATATGAGCAAAACTAACAATCAAAAATAAGCTAGCGAGAGGTGCACAGAAAAAACAAACCTTAGAAGCATTCACAGAAACATCATCGATCTTGCTGCTGCTAACATTTCAAAGCAACATCACCAACGGGCGAACAACGCTCATCGCCAACAACAAGACCCTGATTTCATATGTAATGAACCAAAAAAAACATTGCTATTATTAGCAACAATAAACACAAGGAATTAAACCACAGTAACAAAAAAGGTACGTATCACCTGCAAAACCCTTAACGGTGTGGAATAGAAAAATGAACAAGCAAGGCACATTGGTGCGCATGAAAATTCAAGAAATATGAATAAACACATTAAAAATAAAAATAACATTGCACTTATTAGTAGATGGATCATTAACTCCACGGTCAACAGCAGCCTCAACATTATGACTGGTCTCCTGCATGAAAACAAAAAATTAATAAACAGATGAAGATCAGGAAGTTCAACTACAATACTGACAGCAGAACAACATAGTAAAAACATACAACACTGAGGACGGACTCACATCAACAACAGGGTGCTCCAAGCCAACATCGTTCGTATGGTGATCAGAAACATTAACCTCAGTACCATCATCAGCCCTACTGTCGGTGGCAGCAGCCTCATCCTGCTCAATCTGCATGGAAAGAAAAATTAATAAACATATGAAGATGAGAAAGTTCAACTACAATACTGACAGCAGAACAACATAGTAAAAATTGCAAACACCGAGGACTGACTCACATCAATAACAGGGCGCTCCAAGCCAACATCATTCATTTCGTGATCAGAAACATTAGCCTCAGTACCATCACCAGCCCGGCTGTCAGTGGCAGCAGCCTCATCCTGCTCAATCTGCCTGATAACAACTTTTGCACTTTCTTCATATGGCTTGCAGCGAGAGTCTTGCATACTTTTGAAACGCTTCATGTTGTTCAACAGATGAACCGAGCTCTGAACTAGATCAGCAGCACCGTCACGCATATCACCAATAAAAATTCTCTCCATCTCAATATAGTCCACTGCTTCCTCAGCGTTAAATTGATGACCTTCAGGAAGGATACCATTGATACAACTTAGACGCTCAACTGTCGTTGGGACCTTTTGCAGCTCAGAACACACATTACTTAAAATATGCTCAGCGCGCTCCAACGCAGAAACAACAACATCAATACCAAAACCCTGACTCTATGAAGTACTAGCATTACTAGGGACAGGGGGAACATAACCAGCACCCTCAACACCACGGCCATCTCTCAACTCATCGTGCAGAGTTGAAGACTTGGGAACCTGAGACGACGACATCTCCAGGACTGGCCGTTTATACTGTCGGAAAAAAAACAACCTCCTCTTGAGTTTTCCACAACAAACAAGGGGAAAAAAGAGTTAAATAATCAATGCAACACACAGGAAAAAATAAAACATGATATTAACATATTTAAATCAACAGCACTATCAATATTTAACTGTCAGTGCCAATTTCTTAGTATTTACCAACAGGACAGTTGAACAAAGATATTCAGTTCAACCACACATGAAAAAACAGTACTAAAAATCGTACCTAAACCTCACAAAGCTTAAGAAATAACAAAATCTAAAAAGGTAACTCTGCGGGACACATGTTCACTCCAGCAAAAATAGCTATACCTAAATAAAAAAAAGGTCTGCAAGACACGAAAGAAATAAAACTCACTGGAAGCTTCCCAAAGATCCAAGTCTTTGGATATGCATTGCCTTTTTTTTATCAAATCTGCATCAACCAGATCAGAAAGCTTGACAGGATCCATAAAACATATGCGAGGGACTCGCATATCAGGCTCCGTAGTCTTGCCACGGATAAGGCAGTCGAGGTACATTAGTACATGCCCTATAGCACAGCCTGTGATTGCCTTCCCGAGGGTAACACCATCTTGGTACCTGACAATAGCCCTTCTAAGCTCATCAACCATTAGCTGACAATAATCCACATTAGCCATGTCCTCAAAGACGAGACCCTCAAACATTGCTGCCTCTCTGGAAACACGCGGGGCGGCACCAGGCAACACAACCTTCATAAACACAATAATGAAGAACACTTTCAGAGCAAGGTCATCTTTGCTAGGATCCTTGACGAGCACCTTGAGCTTATTCCTCAAATCCTTTGTCTTGATATCTATGTTCCTGCTAATGTCAAGCTCCGATCTTAACTTCATCAGAGCGTCGTCATATCCATCCTCTGACGGCCTTGGCGAAGAACGACCACCACGAGGGAACCTAAATAATTGTTGTATACCATCGCTAGTGATGCAAAGCTTCTTATTAGCCTCACCCATGTCAAGAGTCATCGTATCAGGATCTATCCTCAGGTACAAAAGTCCCATCAGAGGGCGGGAAATGTTAGACTTCACCCTCCAATTGAAGATAGAACCAAAACCAGCTGCACGAACTCTAGCCACATGCCGACTCTTAAGCAATTTAGCACAAGCTTCAACCTCTCCCAACAAACATCGCACAACTAAGTTCAATTTCCGTTGGTCACCTTCATCCAAGGCAACTTTTCCGGCATTGCGTCCCACCGGCTTCACCGGACTCATAACACTAACATGCTATAAATGAAAACAAAGAAGCCACACCTTAAATAAATGAATATAGAAAACAAAACAAGCATATGAAGGCAAGTAGAAAAAGGAAAAAATTTCACAAGTTCAACTCTTGAAACAACATCAGTACCACCCTCGATTGATGCAAACAATGACCAGCCTCGCCTGGCCAGCATACCAGCCTAGACACAATTAAATTATTGCAAGTACAACTAATTAGTCACATATAGTACAAAAGACGTACCACTGCAAATTCATCTTCAGAATCAACTTCGATATCATCTTCTTCAGATACAACATCTTCAGCTTTGACACGAGCACGCTTCTTCACACCTTTGTTCACCTTCGCAGGATGAATTTTACGCTTATTATTTTCTTTTAACAAAGAGCGCTCTCGAAGAGGAGGCGAAGAAGGCTTCTCATTTGTCAAAACCCGTAGACTACGACGAATAGGGGAGCCACCAAGTTTGCTTGGACCAATCTTCACAGCAACACTATCCCCATCAGCTTTGCTATTACCAAGTTGGGAACCAACTTTCACACGTGGGCTACGCCTCTGTGTGCCATCAGGATTTCGATCTGACATCTTCCTCTTCAAAACAACTTTCTTCTCCATAACTGCATCACGAGTAAACACTTGTGTCAAACAGCTTGCATCAGGTTTGTCTTCACAGGCATGTCACTTCCATGAGATCCAGCATCAACAGTTGAAAAGGCCGCGTCACCACCTTCATCACCTACACCTTCAGGAGCTTGAGCAACATCCCGATCACTTCGTTGAACACAGGCCGCCTTTTGACGCCGTTCAAACACCTTTCTCCTCTGGAAATCACACTTCTTCTTTCTTATCCTTTCATCCTCGAGCTGTAACTGCATAGGAACATCCTCAGCCTGAGTATAGGCTCAGTGCCATCAACACTCTATGACTGAGTAACAAACAACTGCAAGCTGCCATCAACGTCATCAACGTTAAGAGAATACATTCCATCATTAATATCTTTGACAACATCAGCAATGTCCTCAGGAGCACCATGGCTTTCATTAACTGCATAAACCAAAAAACATAAGCACACACGTATAAAATCAAAACACAATTAACATTGCAGAGACAAGATAAATAAAGCGCATAGCATCAGATACAAACAAAAGGAACAACTGATGTAGCTAAACATATTTATGTATTCAAGGCTGATAAAAAAAGAGCAAATATAAGGGAAACACCAGCAACATCCGCAAGTTCTTCTAGCGGATTTGGTGTCTCGAAAATAACATTCACAAGATCCTGAAAGCGTTTTGATTTTTCAGAATCAGGAGGCACCGGCACTCCAACATCTACAACAACATCATAATTAGCAAAAAAGTACATGAACAAGCAATCAGTTCAACTATATGAACACTACAAGTGCACCCAATAAAAACAATATGAACCCACCACCGGCACAACAAACTTCTGAATGAAAACTCTTTCAACATCATACCAGTTCTTCACTGACTACTACAACCTATTCAAATGCCAGGACAACAGTTCAAATTACAGATGGTGATCAGTACTGCAACCTGTCTGCAGGTCACATCCGCCGCCAAAACTATACACACCACACAATCCAGGGCAAATTTAACAGCTATCAAAATACATACAACTTATAAATTCGATACGACCACACCTATACAACCTAAAAACTAGATCTGTTAAAACATCATCCAAATTACAGGGAAAATCACCTGCATTCAACTCGTCCGGACTGGATGATGTTCCCATTGAGATCTATAGAACTAAAATCTGCCGAACCAGATCTGCAAGACACATGAAAAAAAATTAGGGCTCTGACCTATTTCAGAAACGAAGCACGCCATACAAGGCAAAATCTTACAAGCAAACACAAAATCCGCCACGGAATCGAGTATCACTGTCGCCAACCGCTCGTTCAAGAGCAAAGGAACCCTAGCGAATCTAGCCTGAGACAACAAGAGAGCAAGAGCTAAGAAATAGAGGGAAAATCTGTACATAAGAGGACGAATGGGAAGTCAATCGCAGACCAAAAGGAGCAAACAGAGCACCCAGACCTCCACCTCTGGGGTTCAATCCGCCAGTCGACGCTCCCGCAGCGAAACAGGAGAAGCAACTTCTCTGTGAGAAGAGGGGAACGAAGAAGGAATCGATTTGGATAGGGGAGCGGAGCGGAACGGGGGAGAGCGGATGTTAAAAGGTGAGTGGGAGAAAACCGACGGCTAAAGCCCAGAACCGTGGCGAAGCCCACTATCTCTGGGCAGTTACCAAAGATAATAACAAAAATTAAATACAAAAAAATAAATAAATACAATAAAAAAATTAATATAGAGGGAGAAAACAAACAGCTAAAGTACAAATAATAACTCACAACAGTACAATAAAAATGATCAAAAAGTACAAATGAAATAATAATTCATAACGGTGCTTGTTTTTCCCCTAAAAAATAAAGATAAGATAACGGGGGCAAATCATGTACTACTATGCCCCTCGGTGCGGTGCAGGGAACAAGTCATGTTACGGAGATGTGTCAGTACTACTATGCCCCTCGGTGCGGTGCGATGCGGGAGCAAGTCCATACAAGGATGATGTGTCAGTACAACTATGCCCCTCAGTGCGGTTTGGTGCGGGGGCAAGTCATGTTACGGACTCGCCTCCGCATGTGACGCCGTGGCACGCCGTGTCGTCGCCTGCTACGGCTCGTTCCTGGCTCGGTCTCGCCGGGATGGGGGAGGGGGTCCCTCCCCCACCTCCCCCCGGCCCGGCCTCGCGCTAACGCGGTAGTGTGCTCGTTTGACAGGCGCAGTGCGATTATTCTGTCCCCCCACACGCACCCACACACCTCTAAGATAGATAATGGGGGCAAGTCCATACAAGGAAGATGTGTCAGTACAACTATGCACCGAGGGGCAGTGCGTTATTCAGTCCCCCTCCCCCCACACGCACCCACACACCCCCTAAAGATAGATAATCACTACAAGAAATATGTCAACTAGTGACCTTCTGTCAGTGACCCTGGAAGAATTGGTCATAGATCTATGACCATTTCAAACCAATTGGTCAAAAGCTGTTCGGGGGGCTCCAAACCCTAAACAATAACGACCATTTTGGTCAGAAAGGTCGTAATTTCCTTACACGAAATGGTCATAAAGCAGATAGCACAGGTCCGCTGCCTTATTTCTAGCTGATCATGACCTTGTAAATTGTGGTGGGTTGCTATGACTAGGCGCCACCTCATCAGTTTTGCATATGTGTCATGTCCATGTGGCAGTTTTTGCCCTAGGTTGTTAAGCAACCTATATTTCTGTGATTCCCAAAATTCCCAAAAAATGTCATAAATTCTTTGGGTCATATCTTCGTCAAATATGTAAAAAACCTTCCTTGCGCAGTTCAAAAAATAATTCAAAAACATTCATTATCCTATTCTGTTCAGAAAAACACTTTGTGAAGGAAGTACCACTTTGGCATGTCCAAATGGTATCCATTTTCTACAGTGCTTTCCTCTACCCAAATAACCATCCTCCACCAAATGCCAGCTCAATCCATTCATTATTTTGAGCCCGGCTTCAACATTCGTATTTATGTCCAGTGTGGTACTTTGCAAAGCAAGTACCACCTAGGCTCCTCCTTTTGAGCTGAAAATTTGCGAAGACGGTCTTCTTAGTAATTGATCATCCTCAGCCAAAACTCACACCCATTAGCCATGTGCATTTCCCGTACCGCTAATCAAACACTTGGCTGCTTATTCATATTTGAGCATCGATCGGTCTCCTCGTGAGAATCTTATGTTGTGATCTTCTTGCTAGCACCTACCTGGGGAGTGCCCAACCCACTAGACATGCCTAGGTAGCCCAGAACACATGGCAACTCCACGGTCACGCGGTGACCACGCGACGGGCATGCGAGTTTACGCGCTCTAGAGTTGGGGCCCTCGGCCACCGTCCAAACCTCGACGTATCGCCACAAAACCATGTATGTATGATTAAATAGGTACTTATGTAACTAGAAATGATTTTTGGAAAAAATAAATAGCAAACTATGAGACAGCTGCAATTCAAATTTGACCCGCTTCCACCTTAATCGACGGGAATTTGTCTTTTTCACCAGAGGTGGATCAAAACTTTTGACACCCAACCATTTTGCCAATTGTGCATTAAATATGGCCTAGTATTTTATAAAATTGATTTGGTCCAATTTTGCAACAAATATATGGTAGGTCCTTCATAAAAAAAAGTCATTTCAGGCACTCAGAAAATGGAAAATGAAATTTCCGTGCAAAGAAAATGAAAACTTCCTTAGGCAACATTGTTTGCCATTCCAAGATGCACCCTTGTGCACAATATGAGATCATTTGAACAAACTATGCCATGAATGAGGCCATAAGATTGATCATTTGGCTTGAAAGCCATGAATCTTCACGCATGATAGCTCATTTCTGAGAACACTTTTTTAAAATAATTTTCGTATTACAAGTTTATTATTTTTCCTGGAAACTTGGTCACATATAATGACACAATGCGAAGGTTTTCCAATTTTTTGATTTTTTTTTAATTTTATGTCCGTTTCAAACTGGCGGGCTTGACCGTTCCTAGCTAGTGGTTGAATCTTGGAAAACTTTTGATGTTTCTCTTATTAAATAGATACTTATGTACCTAGAAATGATTTTTGGAAAAAATAGATAGCAAACTATGAGGCAGGTGCAGTTCAAATTTGACCCTTCCCTCTTGAATCGTGGAATTTGTCTTTTTCACCGAGGTGGATCAAAACTTTTGACACCCAACCATTTGGTCAATTGTGCATTAAATATGGCCTAGTATTTTATAAAAATGATTTTGTCCAATTTTGCAATAATTATTTGATATGTCCTTCACAAAAAAACCTCATTTGGGGCACTCGAAAAATGGAAAATGGCTCTTTTATGCAATGAAAGTGAAAACTCCCTTAGGCAACATTGTTTGCCATTCCAAGATGCACCCTTGTGCACAATATGAGATCATTTGAACAAACTATGCCATGAATGTGGCCATAAGATTGATCATTTGGCTTGAAAGCCATGAATCTTCACGCATGATAGCTCATTTCTGAGAACACTTTGTAAAAATAATTTCCGTATTACAAGTTTATTATTTTTCCTGGAAACTTGGTCACATATAATGATACAATGCGAAGGTTTTCGAATTTTTTGATTTTTTTTTTGAATTTTTTATGCCCGTTTCAAAATGCGGTCAAAACGTCGGGCTTGACCGTTCCTAACTAGTGGTTGAATCTTGGAAAACTTTTGATGTTTCTCTGATTAAATAGATACTTATGTACCTACAAATGATTTTTGGAAAAAATAAATAGCAAACTATGAGGTAGCTGCAGTTCAAATTTGACCCGCTTCCACCTGAATCGGCGGGAATTTGTCTTTTTCACCAGAGGTGGATCAAAACTTTTTACACCCGAACATTTGGTCAACTATGCATTAAATATGTCCTAGTATTTTAGAAAATTAATTTGGTACAATTTTGCAATAATTATTTGATAGGTCCTTCACAAAAAAACCTCATTTGGGGCACTCGAAAAATGGAAAATGGCTCTTTTGTGCAATGAAAGTGAAAACTCCTTTAGGCAACATTGTTTGCCATTCCAAGATGCACCCTTGTGCACAATATGAGATCATTTGAACAAACTATGCCATGAATGTGGCCATAAGATTGATCATTTGGCTTGAAAGCCATGAATCTTCACGCATGATAGCTCATTTCTGAGAACACTTTTTTAAAATAATTTCCATATTACAAGTTTATTATTTTCCTGGAAATTTGGTCACATATAAGGACACAATGCGAAGGTTTCCAATTTTTTTGATTTTTTCGAATTTTTTTATGCCCGTTTCAAAATGCGGTCAAAACGGCGGGAATGACCGTTCCTAGCTAGTGGTTGAATCTTGGAAAACTTTTGATGTTTCTCTGATTAAATAGATACTTATGTACCTAGAAATGATTTTTGGAAAAAATAAATAGCAAACTATGAGGCAGCCGCAGTTCAAATTTGACCCGCTTCCTACTGAATCGGCGGGAATTTTTCTTTTTCACGAGAGGTGGATCAAAACTTTTTACACCCAACCATTTGGTCAATTGTGCATTAAATATGTCCTAGTATTTTAGAAAATTGATTTGGTATAATTTTGCAACAAATATATGGTAGGTCCTTCACAAAAAAACCTCATTTCGGGCACTCGAAAAATGGAAAATAATTTTTCGTGTAAATAAAATGAAAAATTTCTTAAGCAACATTATTTGCCATTTCAAGATGCACTCTGATGCAAAGTATGATATATTTTGAACAAATTATGCCATTTCAAAATGCACCCTCGTGCAAAATATAAAAGAGAAACAAATAGAAAAACACAATTACATAAGCTTTGTTCTTATTGATTGAAATGTTTGTGCCATGGATCGATGACATGGCATCCATCCATCCATCCCATTTATCTAAAGAAACAAATAGAAAGAAAGAAAAAGAACCCCCATCCCCGGGCAGTCCAACCACCCAAACCCTATCCCCTCCCCAGATCCATCGTCGCCGCCCCCTTCTCCCCCCTCATCCCCTCCAACCACCGAAACCCTATCCCCTCCCCAGATCCAATCTCGCCGCCGGCCTCACTCTCCCCCCTCATCCTCTCCCGCTCGCGCAGGCTCCTCCCCATTCCCGAGTTCCGACCGGCCACCGAGACACGGACACACACCCCCCGCGGCTCCGACCATGGACGCCGCCCTCGCGTCGCCTTGCACCGCGCGACAGCTCGTCGACGCCCTCACCGCGCACCTCTCCCTCTACCACGCCGCCAACCCTAGCAGCCCCTCCCCCTCCCCGCGCGCCGCGATCCTGCGGTGGCTGGCCGTGCTGCCGCCGCCGCAAATAAGGACCAGGAGCCCGACCCGGCGACGCCGCCGCTGGTCGCCCTATTCTTGAGACGCAGACCGGCACCGCCAAGGATTCGCCAAAATACGCGCACGCTCCTCCTCCCCCGCGCTGCTCCCGCTCGTCTGTCTGTCTTGTGCAATGTTCCTAATAATCTCCTGCCGCCAGGCGCTCGTGGAGGAGGCCAAGGCACGCTACGACAAGGCCGTCTTCAAGGTGCTCGATCTGGTACGAACCTCGCCGCCGACGCTGCTTCTTTTTAAACCTCCTCCTCCCCTCCCCTCGTCTCACATGATTGATTTGTTGGGATTCAGGATGACTACGCCACCGAGGACGAGGAGTACGAGGAGAAGCTCAAGAAGGAGAACATCACATTCTTCTTCCTCGCAACGTAAGGACCACCTGCAACTCTTACTGACTTCGTTACAGTAGGGAGCAGAAATCTTTAGTTAATGCACTAAAGAGAATCACCATCACCTAATGGAGTTAATAATTTTCCAATCGTAGAATTTTGTGTCCGGGCGATTGGGTAGCCAGTTCCAGCTCAGGATGGTTCCCATGGTAGTGATAGTCCCGTAGATACAAGTTGATTGATCACATAAACTCCTAGCACTGAATATTCCATGCAAACCCATTGTCGAAAATATCATCTGAATTTCCCAAATGTTAGTTTCTCCAATGACATGAGCATAAACTCAAATATCCAAACTTGGATGGACCAGATAAAATGAAGCGTGCAAAAGTGCATGTTCTTGATAAAAACAAGTGTGAAAAATGCATGTTACAAGGAAAAATAAGGCGTGCAGATGCTTTCTTAAATTACTCTCACATGTTAAGCAAGGAACTCATGAATATTTATTTGTTCCAGACAATTGCTAATCAAACCAACACTTACAAAAACTGGGGTTAACCCCCTTTGTCTAATAATCTATCTAAGAAGCTAAATTGCTAATGGGTGTTATTGTCGCTGTTTTGCTGATTGAGTTTGATACTGAAGTTTTTCTGAGTATTACACAACCCTTCTTTTCGTATGATAATTCTGGAAGTATTACAAAGACTTCTACGCTTTTGTCATGGTATTTTGCCATTGATGTTTCCTTGATGTGCATTAATATGCATAAAAGGGCGTATGCTAGTTCATTATTTGTCTGTGATGCATTAGTTGTGCAGCTGCTTGTGTCGATGTCGGTGGCAATTCGAGCAATCGTAATTCACTAAAAAATGTGGTAAATTTTACAGAGATAGGATTTGCCCTTTCCTTCATGTGGTAATTTTGTAAGTATGAAGAAACTTGTTAGTTTTGTCATGATATCCTTCAATTTATTTTCTTCTTGCAGCATCATTATCCGAAGATTGTATTCTAATTTATTATCGATTGCTTGATTGGCATGCATTAATTGTGTGTCTGTGTCTATTGGCGATTTCATGTAATTTATAGATAAATAATTTACACTGTACAAAACAAAAAGGGTGTGGTGTGCTGCTCTAAAATGTTTTCCCTGTTTGCTTTTTCCATTGGATACCATGTTGGTGCGCTAGTGCGAAACAAGCGAAATTGAGTTGCATGTCCAACACAACCACGAAAGAAACACTAGCAGCGCTACTGCCTATGCTTGATTTCTGCAGTAAACATGTTATCTGAAATTCTGTAATGATGTTAACTAATGTGAGTTTGTGCACTTGATGTTTTATACTTGGAAGACAAATGAACTTGTTTTGGTTATATCTCTCTTTGTTAATTATGGGAGATTTCCTTCTTGCAAATTATATATGTTCTGCTTTGAGCTATCTCTCTTCCTGGTAATAAAAGTATGAGCACACCTAGCCCCAGTCACCTACTTCAATCAAAGAAACTAAGAATGTTCATAGTAATTTGAAAAGTATCTCATGCTTGATGCTCATACACTTGCATACACATCGCTCCTCCTCCTCTTACTCCTCTCGTCTCCCACAATTTGATGTGTGTGTGCATTTATTTTTGCAGGTTTGTGAAGAGGCCAATCCGGTGTTGTGAAAGAAGGGGGCTGGCCATGGAGAAGATCCCGCGGCGAGCTCCTCAGGGTAGGTTATCCCACAGATCTCCTCAATTGGGATGTGAAGATGCAGAACTAATGTTTGTTCGGGAGCTGCTTTATTATATCAAATGCACCAGATACTTTCTATTTCTCTTATGATCTTTTGGCTGGGCTAGAGAAAAAACAGAGTTGCATATGATTTCTAGGTACTAGTAGTCTAAAATGTTGGCCTATCTAGTGTACTATAGGAACCTGTGGCAATCCCCCTAGATGGAGGATTAGTTCAGGTGTTATGCAACCAGTAACCCTTCATATATACTGCATGTTGTTGTTTACTGAAACCAAATAAATTATCTACATGAAACAGAGCTTAAAATTTGCGTGCTCTCTATTTTTTGTTCATTTTCTCATATGATCTGATGCGTGCTCTCTTGTTTGGTGTGTGTGCAGTTTGGTACCATCCTGTGGGGAGGGCCAGGGACAAGCTGCTCCGGTCCGGCGAGGATGCGCACCATCTGTTGTTGCCAAGGCGATCTCTCTCTCTCTCTCTACATATCCTGTTATGCACTTATGCCACACTTGTGCATAAGTCTGCTTATTTGAAGGTCCAACACTTGTGCATACTGATTTGTGTCCTTTTGAATGAATTGTGTTTTTAGACTGCAATTATGTGCTATTGGTGAAGTGTTTTCTGAGTGAACTAGGAACGTTAGAAGGATATGATGTGGTTGTATCAGTTTCAGCATGATGATTCTCAGCCCCGCCCCGCCTTTAAGCTATGCATTCAGAAGATACATTCTATAGTAAAGTATGGTTTTGTTGATTAAACTGCTGCTGTATTCACTTCAATAGAAAAAGTGTAGTTAATTCAGGTTGTGAACATTTCTTAGGAGTTATGTTAAGACACATACATCACAGCACTTTGTTGAAACCAATTGGAAAACAATGGAATAGCCTAACAGGTCCTGTTGACAGTTTTTTAACATAGAACAATACTCAGGGATATATGTAACTGTTTTGATTCTGCTTGCAGCACCCACCCAAATCCTTTATTTTTCTAATCAATATACTGTCTCTATACATGCTTTCATCCATCACTCATGATTAAATTCTTTCTGCTTGCTCAAAACATGTTCAACTACATATGCTTCATTTCCACCTTTTTTACCTAATGAAAAATAACTGAGATTGGTTGTGTAGTTGACCCTCCTCCTGTGTTTGTTTAACTTTTGTGTAGGCCTTGAGGTTAAGCCTAACCAGTCTGTCAAAGTTTCACCTGATGACTAGCACTTTCTCCATCTCTCCCAGGTCTGCTGCTGCTGCCTTGTGCTCAACATTTCAATTAACTCTTCTGTACCTATTATAGTATTGATTGATGATGATTGAAATATGGTAATTATTGATCTGTTCCTCTTGTGTGTGTTTCCATGCCAGGGTGCCCTTGGTGAAGTGAAGAAGGATGAAAAGGCAACCATGTTCGTCAAGATCGGCGACCAGAAGTTAGCCATCAGGACCCTCCCTACTGACAAGTTCCCTCAGGACACGTACTTTGTTCTTCATTTGCACTTTGTTGTCCTGCTACTGTTAATTTTTACTGCCATGGTGTTGATACTGCTTAGAATATGACCTGTGCCTAAATTTTAGTAGCATTTGTCGCCAAAAACATGATTGTATTGTGAGCAAGCAAGTTTTTGGAGTCTTCTTAGAGCCTGCTGCTATTTAGTTTTCGTACACCAATATAATATTCGCTATATTTACTCATGGTTGTTACTGTTACCCATGCCCTCATGCTTTAGGATTGACTCCTAGCTGCTTGTGTATTTGTTTATTATTCTATTCATTATTCTTTTCGTAGCTGTTGTATGTTGGAACATATTTCTTTCATTCTGACTTGATAGTGATAATAACGATCACTTCCTCTCTTTTGTAGGAGCTCTAGGCTGAAGAATTTGGATGATGGGAAGGCTTCATCTTTGTAGCTAATTATATGTTCGTGCGTGTTTAAAAATATGTACTGGTTGTAATATACTACTACATAGCAGTTCTTTTGAAGCTGTTCTAAATATGTATGTATCTCATTTTGGTCGTCATTTGTGATATGCCAGCAATGAAACAAATGCTATTTGGGCCATAAAAAGGCCACAAACCAAACAAAACAAAAAAAATGGAACAAGATTGTGGAAAAAATTAAATTGAAAAAAGGTGAAGACCTAGAAAATTGAATGGCCGAAGGCCCAAAAAGAAATAGATTGTAAAACTACCTGTCGGGGAAACTGATCTGACCCACGGACACCTATGGGACCGGCGGACCGAGCCCCTTCGGTTGGTGGGGCGGAAATCGCCGAAGAGCAGATCGGCGAAGCACACGAGCAGTTTACCTAGCTTCGAGCTCTCGGAGATAACACTCCTCTCTGCTGCAAGTCTGAGTGTATTGAGTTCTTGCTAGGGAGCGCTGAGTGCTACAAGACACACCAGCTGCTAACGAGACCTAAGCGTGGGTGTTTTACGGCGAACCTTTGAACCCCTCCTCTCGTTGCGCATGGGCCTCCTTTTATATGCTCAAGGGGTCTCCGACAGGTGGCAGCGTAGACAAGGGTAAAAATGGAAAAGGAATTGCGGTTGGTACAGCTACATGCGGTGTATCATACCTAACCACGGCGGCGGGGACAAAGGCATTAAATGCCCGTCTCGTCGCCCAAACAGTGCAAGCGAGGACCGTCGGGGCGCCACGATGGCAATCTTATCGGCGCCGCTTGCCACCGCGCCGCTGGCCGCACAGACCTCTCGTCCGCGCGCGCGGAAAGGTCGAGGCGACACGTTGGTGGATGTCTTTGGAGTGCGAGAACAGTGGTAGTCTGCGCGGCAAGCGCCTTGCCGCATGATCGTTGTCTTGTCGCGTCCAGGAAGCTTGTCGCTCACGGGCCTTCCGGCAAGCTCCTCTTGCCGGGCCTTGTCTCCTAGGTGCCTCGGGTGGCCTTCGGCAAGCTCTTCTTACAGGGGCCTTGTCTCCTTGGCTTGAATACTTTGTTCTTGAATGGCTCCAAAGGAACCACGGAGGACCTTGGCGGTCACCGGCAAGCCTTGCCGCTGAGGTGCTGCAACTGCCCGTGCACAAGTTCGGGATACTAGGGTACCCCTACTCTAGTACACCGACAGAGCCCCGAACTGGGCCACCACGGTGCGGGCGCTGTTGGGCCAGGCCCAAAACAGGGCGGGCATGCGCGCCTGGGTTCGCCGTAACTCACTCCGGACCCACCACGCCCTCCACGAACGGCACGCATCGAATGCGGCGTCGTGGGAGAGATCGTGGGTGGTTTCTTTATTCGGAAAGGCGGAACGTCCGCCCCCTCCCTCTTTATAAGCAGGGGAAACAGGGGCAGTTCGTCCATCTCGCCAGTTGCTTGTCCAATCTCGAAAAACCTCCGCTGCTCCCCCCTTCTTCCCAAGGCTGAAAAGAGAGTAGCGCTCCGCCCCCCATCACCACCAGCGCCACCAACGCCGTCGATCTCCCCCACCACCTCCGCCATGGCTCCGAAAGCCAACAAGGGGAAGGCTGTGAGGTCGGCCGAGGCGCAGCGGCTCGCGGCGCTGCGAAAGGAGCGGGCAATCTTCCCCCCTCAGCTCACCACGAAGGATCTGAGGGAGTACTACTACCTCTTCTGGTCGACGGAGACGCGAGCGCATCTGCGCACGAAGGTACTCCCAGCTGCCGCCTCGGAACTGGCTCCAAATGGGTATCCCTTCTTCGTGTTGTTCTTCTACTGCGGGCTCTGCCCGCCTTTCTCTGAATTCTTCTGTGATATCATGAACACCTACGGGTTCCGCCTCCTTGACTTCACCCCCAATGCTGTTCTGACCATGGCTGTTTTCGCACATCTCTGCGAAAACTTTGTCAGAGTCCATCCAAACGTAGCTCTTTTCCGCCACTTCTTTATGCCCCGAGTTGAGAGAGGGCCCCTTCCGGCGGAATCGCTTGGATCTCGAGGATTGGCAAGAAGGAAGCTTATCCGAGGGAGAGCTCCACAGCAAGTGGGAGGAATGGAGGGCAGATTGGTGCTGGATTGTCGAGGAGAACCGCAGCCATTTACCGCCAGCGCCAAACCCCAATAGTCTTGGCAGCGATTGAACAACGTGGCCCCGGAAGGCGCTAGGCTGAAGATTGCCGTCACCGGATCCCGCCTTAGACTTGCGGGCTCACCGTAGGCACCGTTAGCGCGAGACTTTCTTCGCCGCCGCGCCGCCCTTGCGGGAGAGGAGGAGACCCGCTGGGAGTTCGAATCGCGGCGGATATCATGAGGCTGCGCCGGGCCTCAACTTCAACTTCACCGTCTTGAACTGGATGTGATGCTCTTGGAGCTGTTCAAGCCCGATCCTGATCATCCCGAAATGTTCAGGTTGCGAGGGTGTCGTTCCGCTCTGCAACAATTCCTCGCTCGACCGCATCCGTGCAATGATGCGCTGCGACTCGCATGGAATTGTCCCAACTGGCAAAAACTGCAGATGGCGTCGTGCGGGAGTTCTTTGACAGCTTGGTAGAAGTGCCGGTCCGCCCGGCGAGCAGAAGAGCCTCACCGCGACACCACCAATGATGAGATGCAGCGCGCCATACGAGATGGAAGAGGCGGCAGCAGCGCTGCTGCGTGCGAAGTTCAGATTCACCGTGGAGAAGCGAGAGGCAGCAGAGGCGGCAAGCCTTGTCGGCGAGGAGTTTGTCGTCGAGGAAGAGCTTGTCGGCCTGGCTGAGTCGGCGAGCCCGCCGGCGCCTCCTCCTCCTCCTCGAGACAGCTTGCATGGCGGAGCCCCAGCTCCACCAAGAAGGCGTCTTCGCAAGGCGGAGATGTGGCGGGCGGCAGGCGGGAACAGCCACCGGCGCCGCGCGCGCGCTCCCACGCGGCAAGCGCTGTAGCAGCTGGAGCACCTCACGCTGCTGCGGCAACCGGAGCGGGACTTCCCGGACCACCGCTTCGCTCCCGCCAAGCGGCCAAGGAACCCACTCCTCCGCCTCGTCGCACGGAGGCGAGCGAATTTGATCTCTCGCGCTCAGCTCCGGCGAGGAAGAAGAAAGTAAGATTCTTTGCTGTACTTGTAGTTCTTGATTTATTGCTTTGTCTTGTATCTGATTTGCTTCTCTGAACCCATTCCTTTTCGGGACGCTGGCCCGGAAGGCGTCGAAGAGAGCCAAGGCCCGGTGATTGTCGCCGAGGGCGAACCCACCATGACAGCAGGAGGCGCGTCTGAGACCACCTTGCGGACGCGACAACTCTTCCTCAAAGCAGCCCCAGCGCAGCCCCAGCGTAAGTATATGGTTTACTTCCTGCTGTTAGGCGTGCAGGTGCTCTTTCTTTCTTGATATCATTGTTGGTTTGTGCGGGGAGCGAGCTGCCTCACCAGGAGTGCCGGAAGCCGCTCGAAATGCCATCTGCCGACAACACCGCCAAGGAGGATTCCCGGCAAGGGAGCGTTCTCCGGCAAGGGAGACTTCTCCGGCAAGGGAAGGTTCTCTGGCAAGGGATAGCACCAGCGACCCTCCTGTGGTTGAGACCACGGCTGCAGATCCTAGTACAGGTAATCCTCTTGCTTGAAAACTTCCCTTGTGTTCTTCTTCTTCTGATTTTCTTTTTGGATATTTGCTTGACGTTTCTTTCTTTTTTTGGTCGTCGAGATCCATCGCCCTGAGCCAATGGAGACCGATGTCGCGCGGCGAGGAGGGCGCTGCTGGCAATCTTGACGACGTCGCCGCCATCGAAGAGAGGGCTGGCGACGAGCCCGCCCGGCGAAGAGGCCGCCAAAGCTACCGCCCAGAAGGTGGCGAGGGTCGGCGATCGACCAGCGGCCCCGAGGGCGCAGAGGCGCCAGCGCTCGCCGACCGCCGATCCCTCCGCCATCGCTGCAGTGTCGGGCTCAAAGAGCCCAGCCGGCGCCTATTTGAAGGCGGCGATGGCGTCTTCATCAAGCTCCACAGGCGTCGAGCTCAGGCGCCGATCGAAGGAGAGACTTTTGATGAAGAGTTGCTCGCCTCCGCTGGGCTGGCGCTGGTCGATCGTAAGCAGCAGCAGCGGCGAAGTCTCGAGGAGGAGCAGCTGCTGCGGAAGCTGTTGTCGCTCTACCGTGCCGACAGGCCAAGCTGGAATCTGAAGCGCTTGTCGCGGCGGGAGCAGACATCGAGAAGCGCGGAGGAGCTCGGGGCCTCAACCAGAAGCTCTCGGTCCACAGCAAAGGGCGGGAGCAAATCACCGAGAGCACAAAGCCTTCCTCCTCGAAGGCTGAAGTGAAAAGCAACAGCGGCTTGCCCGAGAAGCTGTCTGCTGAGGAAGCGAGTTGGCGCAGCGGAAGGTTAATCTTGACAGCCACGAGGAGGATCTTGCAGCGAAAGCAAACATTTGGCGGGGCTCTCAAGGAAGCAAAGGATGTTGCCGCAGCTCTTGAGGCCGCCAAGAAGGAGCTGGAGGCGAAGGTGATGCAGTTGGAGGCCAATCTGAAGGAGGCGGCGAGGGCTTGCTGCACTCAAGCATGAGCACGAGAAGGACGCCTACACTCTTGGCGAGCTGCAGGGCCGTCTCGCCGAGAGGAGCAAAGAGCTCAGCGCCGCCAAGGACTCCAACACAGATCTTGAGTTGAAGCTGACCACCTTGACTCAGACGCTGGACGGCGCCAGGGAGCAGGAGGTGGCCTTGAAGGAGAAGATCAAGGCCGACGAGGCGCTTCTTTGGCGAAATCTTGCTGCCGCCAGAACACCTTTAGGGAGAATGTGGAGCCTTTGGACCGAGGGTCTCGTGGATGTTCTGCAGCCATCGACGGGGAGGCTGGCGCAGGTGGGGATGGAGGACCTTGGGTATTCTTCCGATGAGCACCTCCAACCCAGCGCCAAGCTCAGCTTGTTCTTCAAAAGCGTGGTGGCGGCCCTCCAGCGACTCGGGAAGAGATCCCAAAGCAGCTGGCGAGGAGTCGCGCCCGGATCTGCGAGGAGCTCTTCAAAAGGTCTTGATGAAGGTGGCCTTCGCAATCAGGCCTCAACCTCACCAGCGTCCTCAAGTCCTTGCCGCGGATCTTGATGTGGAGCGCTCAAGGCCCTTATCGCACCATCGTGGACAGGGTGAGCGGGATCAAGAGGGTTGATGGCGATCGCGTAGATTAGGCCGCCCGTTTTCTCTTTTTCTTGCCGCTGTTGGTCATGTTATGAGAACAATCTATTAGAGCTGCGACAAGCTATCTTGTAATATTACTCTATTTCAGGTAGTGATTGCTATGTTATTTCCTTTACTTGATTCCTTCCTTTGTATGTTTTGCCCTCGCTTTTAGGGAACTTGTCGGTATGAGCACCTTTGCCCATGGCTGAGTCTTGAGACGTCGGCAGCCTCTTTGGCGGTGCTGCTACCGACAAGAAACCTTGTCGTAACTAATCGCAGCTCACTTAAGTTGTTGAGCGGACTCGAAACAAAGTAAAGGCGCAACTAGCTACTGAGTTGGTTCCTCCGCGCACAGGTTTTCCATACAAAGCACGGTCGTTCGAGGAAGATAACTTAAAATTTAAAGCTGATTGCTCAAATTTTAGCAACTTAGCTTTTCGTCGTTTGCTTCGGTGAAGCGAAACTTCCTCGGCGGCGCTTGGTCCACACCGTCATCTTCTCCTTTCCCCCCGGCAAACTTGTGGGCGAGGGAACCTTCCTTTCTTTGAGAAAGAGAAAGAAGAGAAAATAAAGATATGGAGCCTTGCGGCTCGTTATTGCTTACCGGGGGTAGGTGCTGCACAAAGTGTCAGATAACACATGTAATAAAATGTAGAAAGCATGAAATTGACAAGATGTGCAGAACACATGAGCTTTACTTATGCACGGGGTCTGCGCCCGGCTTTGTACAAAGGATTACATGCAACATCGGCAAGACTTGTACAAAAGGTGGTTGCCGGAACAGGTTCCGGCAACCGCGCCCTACGGGTAAAACTTACAAAGATGCTCAATGTTCCAGGAGTTGCTCATCGGAATGCCATCTTCGGTCTCAAGGCGGACAGCGCCAGGCCTAGTGACTCATTTCACCCGGTAAGGGCCTTCCCACTTCGGCGTCAACTTGTTGGAATTCTTGGCGGACTGAACGCGCCGAAGAACAAGGTCGCCTTCCTCGAGACTTCGGCACTAACTGCGGCTGTGGTAGCGGCGCAAAGCTTGCCGGTATCGAGCAGCTCATCTGACGACTGAAGGCGGTCCTCCTCAAGGAGCGGTCGTCATCTTATGCATAGCTGCTCTTGCTTAAGCTCATCATAGCGAGCACTCGAGGTGACCCGTATATGAGTTCCGTGGGAGAACTGCCTCTGCTCCATAGACTAGGCGAAGGTGTGCGGCGGTGACTCGATTTGGCATCGTCTGATCGACCAAAGAACCACCGGCAGCTCCTCAATCCAGTTCTTTACACACTTGTGCAGCCTGTCAAAGTCCTGGTCTTGAGCCCGCGCAGACTTCAAGATTCGCCCTCTCCGCTTGACCGTTACTCCTTGGATGAGCAAGCGAGCGAAGCAGACCTTGGCGCCAAGATCTTGGGCGTCTTGCATGAAGGTGCGACTCGTGAATTGCGTGCCGTTGTCGGTGATGATCCTGTTAGGAATCGAAGCGGCAAACAATCGACTGAAGAACTTGAATCTTTGAGTGTCTTGTCACCTTCCTCACTGCTTCCACTTGAGCCACTTTGTGAACTTGTTGATTGCAACTTACAAGTACTCAAAGCCCCCGACAGCTCGGGGAAAGGGCCGAGGATGTCGAACCCCTAGACCGAAAATGGCCAGGATAAAGGGATCGTCTGGAGAGCTTGAGCTGGCGGGTGTATCTGCTTGGAATGGGCTGGTGCGCTTCACACTTGGTTACTTGTGCGATTGCATCACGGAGGCTGTCGTCCAAAAGAAACCTTGCCGGGCAGCTTTGCGGCAAGTGCTCTTCTTGCCAATGTGGTGACCACATATGCCCCATGTATCTCTGCCAACATCTTTTGTCCGTCTTCCGGTGAACACACTTCAATTTCACACCGTTGAGTCTTCTTACATGCGAGTGTGTTGTCGACAAACTGGTACATACTTGACTGCCGGGCTACTCTTTCCGCTTCTTCTTGCTCTTCGGGAAGTTCTCCCGTCTGAAGGAAATGAACAATCTGCTGTGCCCATGCTGGAGCTTGCGGCTCGACAACAAGGACTAAAGGCACATCTGCTGCTGCGGGAACATCCGTTTCTACGGCGAGAACCTGCGGCTCAGCCGGAGCTTGATGTTCCCCGGCAAGCTTGCCGGAGCAAAACTTGTCGGGAGCGTCTGCTTCAACGAAACAAACCCTAGGGCTTGTCGGAGCAGACTGCTCCTCAGCACTCTTGGTGTCGATCTTGGGGACCTTCTTGGCGGCGGCTTCAGGGAGCTCTGCCGGAAAATAGTCACCAGAAATCAACTTCCTCTTCTTGATTTGTCCAGTTGATGGCGTTACAGACGGATGAGTCAGTTTGAGCACAAAGATCCCTGGTTCCACAGGTAACTTAAGTGCGGCGCACTTCGACAAGCCATCGGCAATGTCGTTCTGAGCTCTTGGAACATATTCCATCTGTAGACCGTCAAAGTGCTCTTCTAGCTTTCTCACTTCATCAACGTAAGCTTCCATCAACGGACTCTGATAATTCTTGTTCACTTGGCGGACGACAAGCTGTGAGTCACCCCTGACAATGAGCTTCTTGATCCCAAGGTGCTGCGATCACGAGACCGGCAAGCAAACCTTCATACTCTGCAGTATTGTTCGTTGCTTGCTCCTTGGGAAAGTGCATCTGGACTACGTACTTGAGGTGCTCTCCGGTGGGTGCAACAAGTAGCACGCCCTTTTGGCGCCTTGCAGCGAGAAGGCACCATCAAAGTACATCAGCCACTCTTTGCTTGCTTCCTTGACGGGATGCTCGTTTCGGAATTTCTTCATCTTGTGTTGGCGTCCATTCTGCTATGAACTCCGCCAATGCTCGCTTTGGATAGTTGAAGTGCTCTCAAACTTGAGGCCAAAGCTTGACAGTTCAGTAGCCCATTCGACAATCCCTTTGTTGCTTACGGATTTTGCAGTATCCTTTTCAGCGGAAAGCAGTGGCGATTGTGATCTCATGTGCTTGGAAGTAATGGCGCAGCTTTCTCGAGGCCATGAGAAGGCGAAAAGCAATTTCGCACACCGAATACCTTGATCTAGCCCCTGCGAAGGGAACCGACAAAAGCAAACTGGGCGCTGCACCATTCTTTTGCATCTTTTCACATGCCTGCGCAGATCCATCTTTGTCGGGACGAGCTTGCGGTGAAGTCCCTTGCTTGTCATTTGGATGCTTCGCCGTGGTTGCTAGCTCATCATCCGCCTCCCTCTCCACTACTAACGCAACACTAACCACTTGATTGGTTGCCGCTATATATAGCAGCAACTTCTCTTGTGGCCTAGGTGCAACAAGTGTTGGAGTGGAGGACAGTATCTCTTTAAGTCTGCGGCGCAGCCTCCGCCTCCGAGTCCATTTCATTGGACCTGCCTTTTTCAATATTTTAAAAAATGGCGAGGCGCTCAGCAGAACCTAGAGATAAACCCGCTGAGAGCAGCTACATAACCGCAAGTCTTCGTACATCCTGACGCGCTTTGGTGCTTCAATCTGCTCAATGGCCTTGATCTTGTCGGGATTGGCTTGGTTCCCCGAGAGATCTGAAGAACCGAGAAGCTTGCGGAGGGACTCAAATACACACTTGTCGGGGTTGAGCTTGAGGTTGATCTTGCGCAAATTTGCAAAGGTCTCGTCTAAATCTTGAATCAGAGTCGCCTTGTCCTTGCTCTTGACCATTATGTCATCCATGTAGGCTTCCACATTTCTGTGCATTTGCGGCTCAAAAGCGTCATGGACTACTCTTGCAAATGTTGAACCAGCATTCTTTAAACCGAAAGGCATCCGTATGAAACAGTATGTGCCACATGGGGTGATGAATGCGGTCTTCTCCTCATCCTCTTATGCCATGAAGATCTGATGATACCCTGAGTATGCATCAAGAAATGAAAGCAAATCACATCCGGCCGTGGAGTCAACAATCTGGTCGATGCGTGGCAAGGGAAATGGATCTTTGGGACAAGCTTTATTAACATCGGTAAAGTCGATACAAAGCCTCCATTTCCCGTTTGCTTTGCGCACGACTACAGGATTGGCCAACCATGTTGGATGGATCACTCCTCTGACAAGGCCTGCTGCTTCCAATTTCTTGATTTCTTCTGCGATGAATTCTTGGTGCTCCACTGCCTGCTTCCTGACTTTCTGCTTGATGGGCCACGCATGAGGACAGACGGCAAGATGGTGCTCAATTACTTTCCTGGGAACACCAGGGATGTCAGACGGTTGCCACGCAAACACGTCGACGTTCGCCCGCAGGAAAGCAACGAGCGCGCCTTCCTATTTAGGGTCGAGAGTGGCACTGATGGTGAAGATACCACCAGCGCCATCCTCCTTGGTGGACACCTTCTTGGTCTCTGGTGGAGCTGCCATCGTCTTCTTCTTACACTTGCCGGTGGAGCTCGATGGTGCGTCCTCGACGGTAGCGCAGCACTCCGAAGAGGTGCGCTTGCCGGAGTGGGCATCGGAACTCTTGCCGGACTTGGTCTTCTTCTTCCATACAGGAGCTTGGTGGCAAGTGACTTACCAATCTGTTGCATTGCTGCTTCCGGTAGATCTTGTCGGCGCAGATAAGAGCATCCTTCTTGTCGCCAGGGACAGAGATGACACTTATCGGGCCTGGCATCTTCAGCATGTTGTACGCATAATGAGAGGTTGCCATGAATTTGGCGAGTGCTGGACGGCCAAGTATCCCATTATAAGGCAATGGAAAGTCAGCAACGTCAAAAGTGACCCTCTCAGTCTTGAAGTTCAACTCGCTGCCAAATGTCACCGGCAACGTGATCTTTCCCTTCGGCTTGCTCCTTCCTGGATTAATTCCTTGGAATGTGCCGGTCTCTTCGAGCTCGACATCAGGGATCTGGAGTTTCTGGAGTACCGCGGAGGAGATCAGGTTCAAGCCGGCCCCGCCGTCAACTAACATCTTAGTGACCTGTAACACCCCGGAAGTAACTTTCCATATTTGTAACTCCAACTCTTGCCATTTTCGGCATTGATATATGATATTCCCTCCGTGGTCGGGTTTTCTTCATTTTGCATTTTGTCCGTGTCATGCATTTTATATTATGTCATCATGTGCATCGCATTTGCATACGTGTTAGTCTCATGATTCGAGCATTTTTCCGTTGTCCGTTTTGCAATCCGGCACTCCTATCTCCCCGGCGGTCCTTTTACGTTTTTCCGTGTGCGGGTATTAAACCTTCTCGAAATGGACCGAGGTTTGTCTAGTGGCCTTGGTATAACACCCGAGACCACCGGTCAAGTTTGGTCATTTGGAGCTCGTTTGGTACTCAGCGGTTAACCGCACTCTCGCAAAGGCCTCTTTTAAGTTGCAGCCCAACACCCTTCAAAACAGCCCAATAACCCATCTAAGTCACTTCCATGCTCTCCGTCGTTCGATCACGATCGTGTGGTAAAACTACACCTCATTTGGACTCTCTAGCTCCCTCTATGCCTATTTAAGCAAACCTCCCCAAATCCGGATCATCTCCCGAAACCCTAGCAGTTTTGCTCCTCGCGCCCGGACACGTCCGGCGAGCAGACGCGTCCGCCCGCCCGCCGCCCCGCCAATCGCAGGCGCGCCGTCAACCAGCGCCCGCCGCCGCCTCCTCGCCGCCGGCCCATGGGCCAGGCGAGCCCAGCAGCCCGCCCGCCGCCGCCCGGCTCCCGCCTCCCGGGCCGAGTCCGCCCCCGCCCGCGCCGCCCCGCCCGCCGGCCGCTCCTCCCAGCGCCGCCCGGCCGCTCCTCCGCCGCCGCCCTGCCGCCGCCCGCCCATGCGCGCCGCGCGCGCGCCGTCCGCCCCTCCGGCGCCCTCCGCCTCCCGCCCCGCCGGCGACCTCCCTCCGCCTCCCGGCGAGCCCCTCCGCCGCCTCCGCCGCCGATCCGGTCGGGCCCCGATCCGGCCTCGTAACCCGAGCCCCGTTGACCTCTTCTCTTCTCCCCCCTCCTGTTTTCTCTAAGTTTTTAGCATCTTTGTTATTTTGTGCAATTTTCAACGTGCTATATCTTCGCATCCGTAGATCCATTTTTCGCGTATAATATGTCAAAATGTTCGCCTCGAAGAGTAGATCATTTCATATCATTGCATCATTTTCATTTGAGCTCATCTTGATGCCCGAAATGCTGTTGGAAGAGTGCTATGTGCTATTAGTTTCTGATTTTTATCAGGACTTGCACTTTTGTTATTTTTGCCATGATTAATATGTGCACCCTATGAATTTGAGTCCTACATGTGTTTTGTAAAATGCCATGCCATCTTTCCAGGGTATATGCCATGTATTTTGTGATCTATGTGGTGACTAGCACAAGCATGCAAAGTAGGTGTCCTGATGTTGCTGATTTCAGCCCTGTTTTAGCTGATTTTGATGCCATGTTTACTTGATGATACTGAGAGATCTATGCATATTTTGAGATACTTCAGTAAGGGTGTTTTGTAAAACATGTCTTGCTCTATCCATCCATGCCTTTGTTTGCAATTATGGGATGCCATAGCTTGAGTCAATCGAGCTCTACTTTTGCTATCAAATGTTTCCTGGCAGATTGTATACATGTTATTCAATTTTGCCTAGCTTGTTGTGGTTGATCCATATATGCTATGTTATTGTTCTTGCCATGTATGTCTTCTATGCCATGTCTTCTTGATGTATGTATGCTTAGTTTATCATATAAGGCTCTGTAGTGAGTGCATTGAGCTTGTAAACATGCCCTCTCGTTATCAGTTTTTGACATGTCATGTTGCTGAATCTGTTAACGAGACTTTCAATATTGACATGGGTGTTACTATATTTTCTAGTCCTTTTTGGCTTATGGTCAGTAAGGGACTTTTGTTCTAGGCTTTGAGTAGATTCATGCCATGCCTTGTTTTGCTATTTTAAGGTCCTGTAGCATGTAGTTTTGCTGCTCTGAACATTGCAACCTGATGCTGTTTTTGACATGTCCAGCCTGTTATTTTGTGCACTTTTGCCATGCTTGTTTGAACATGTTATGATGTGAACTAGCCGTAGCTCAGTGCTCATCTTTTGTCGAGCATCATGTGTAGATCACTGCCATGTGCTTTGTTGTTACGTTTGGGTGCAGTAGCTTAATTAATTGTTGCTTGCTAAGTGGCATCATGCTGTTAATGGCAGATTTGCGCCATTCTTGTTTTGCTTGCCATTTGCAAACCGTGCATCCGATTCGGTGATCTTTATATCGATTTCAACGAAATCATCTCATCTTTCAGTGGCATGCTTGGTTTGCCAAGTTGATGCCTGGTTCATCATTTTCCTTCCGGGCGCACATAAGCATTGCATATCTCATCATGCATATCATGTCATGTTTTGCATCATGTTGATTGTGCATTGCACCGTGATTTATTGTGGTTCCTTTGTTTGTGTTGTTGCTTTGGGTAGAGTCGGAGGCGAGTGCGTGAGCGAGGAACCTGTTGAGAAGCGTTTTCGAGGATCAAGCTTTCGACAACTCGAGAACATTGCGAGCAAGATGACCATACCCTCGAAATCACTTCTATCTTTGCTATGCTAGTTGCTCGCTCTTTTGCTATGCCTATGCTGCGATGCCTACCACTTGCTATATCATGCCACCCATATTGCCATGTCAGCCCTAACCATCCTTTCCTAGCAAACCGTTGATTGGCTATGTTACCGCTTTGCTCAGCCCTCTTATAGCGTTGCTAGTTGCGGTGAAGCTGAAGTTTGTTCCTTGTTGGAACATGGAGATGTTGTTCCTTTTGGAACATGTTTACTTGTTGGGGATATCACAATATATATCTGCTATAATTAATACATCTATATACTTGGTAAAGGGTGGAAGGCTCGGCCTTATGCAGTGTTTTGTTCCCTCTTGCCACCTAGTTTCCGTCATACGGTGTTATGTTCCTTGATTTTGCGTTCCTTACGGTTGGGTGATTTATGGGACCCCTTGACAGTTCGCTTTGAATAAGACTCGTCCAGCAAGGCCCAACTTTGGTTTTACCATTTGCCACCTAAGCCTTTTCCCCGGGTTTCGCGAGCCGAGGGTCATCTTTATTTTACCCCGGGCCAGTTCTCCTTGATTGCTGGTCCAACTTGAGCGATGTCCGGCGCCCTTGGGCAACCAGGGTTTATGCCAACCCGGCGTCTGGCTCATCCGGTGTGCCACGAGCGAGATATGTGCAGCTCCTATCGGGATTTGTCGGCACATTCGGGCGGCTTTGCTGGTCTTGTTTTATTCTTTGTCGAAATGTCTTGTAGTCCGGGATTCGAGATTGATCGGGTCTTCGGTAGAAGAATATCCTTCGTTGACCGTGAGAGCTTATAATGGGCTAAGTTGGGACACCCTGCGGGTAATATCTTTGAAAGCCGTGCCCATGGTTATGAGGCAGATGGGAATTTGTTAATGTCGGTTGTAGAAAACCCAAAGTTGACCTCAAATAAAATACACATCAACGCGTGTGTAACCGTGATGGTCTCTTCTCGGTGAGTCCGGGAAGTGAACTGATGTTGGAGTTATGTCGGCGTAAGTAGTTCAGGATCACTTCTTGATCACTACTAGTTTCACGACCGTGCTTTGCTCCTCTTCTCGCTCTCTTTTGCGAAGTAGCCACCATATATGCTAGTCGCTTGCTGCAGCTCCACTTTACTACTATGTCCTTCCTATAAGCTTAAATAGTCTTGATCTCATGGTGTGAGATTGCTGAGTCCCGTGACTCACAGATACTTCAAAACAGTTGCGAGGTTCCGATGAGGCGGTGCAGGTGATTCCACCGAGCTCAAGTGGGAGTTCGACGAGGCGTGGTCGTTACTATGTGTCTTTTCAGATGATCGATAGTGGTGCCCAGTTGGGACGATTCGGGATCTGTGTAGCATTTGGGGTATCTTCTTTTATTTTGGTTCCGTAGTCGGACCTTGAGTGTACTCGAATGATGGATGTTTATTTATGTCTTGTGTGAAGTGGCGATTGTAAGCCAACTATGTATCTTTCCTTAATTATTACATGGGTTGTGTGAAGATTACCTCACTTGCGACATTGCTTTCAATGCGGTTATGCCTCTAAGTCGTGCCTCGACACGTGGGAGATATAACCGCATCGAGGCGTTACAAGTTGGTAATCGAGCCTTCCCGACTTAGAGCCCCTACTTGATTGTTTCTTTGGCGTTGTTGAGTCTAGAATGGAAAATGTTTTGAGTCTTAGGATTATATATATCGGAGTAGGATTCTTTTACTTCCGGTCCTTAAATCGCTCTGGTGAGGTCTCTGGCGTAGAGTTTTGACTCTTCTCTCCTCAAATTTCACTAAAAAATTTTTAGGATCACGTGGGTATCTTGGAATCGTTCGATGGTTTTGTGGCGAGAACATTGTTCTTGGTGCCTCGACATTTAGGGGTTGTGGCGGTGTCCGGGAGTTGAGCTCCGAGGTGTTGTCGTCACAATTTTATCGTTGCGATTCTGGAATACGAGTTTTGCCGACATCGAAATCTCTTTTGTGCAGTTGTTGGTGAGATAACCACGATAGCCCGATCTTGTGGCGAGTCTGGGAATATTGCCATGACTTGCATAACGGATGTTTTTGAAGGTCGAGGTACCACGATTTCGAGGATTTCTTGGTTATGTGTTGACGGATGGATACAATTGGATCTAGGTATTGTTAGTTTGGGTGATATATTTTGTGTCCCTGTATCCCCAACACCAGATTGCATAACCAGAAAGTTTGGGAGTTTATAGGTGGGAATTCTAGTAGCTTACGGGATATTCTTTCCGACGGATGTATGATTTGAGATTGGGGTTCAACGTCTAGTGGTCCGCCCATTCACGGTCGATTCTGATGGTGTGAGGCGTCTTAAAGAATCCTTGGCTATGCTGATTCGGGGCGTCTTGTTAGTCATTCATGGCGTCCGCTATCGTCGTGTCCGTGTGGGCCCCCCACGAACACTTTGGGCGAAATCTCTATCATGTGTTTGTTCGGCTCATTCTAGAAGCCAATCTTTTGTTTTCAGTTGTGATATTGATTTGTTTCTAAGACAGATGTTGTTTCCATATCTTTATCTAAGTGGCTTCTCACCTTAATGGGCGTGTGATGATTAACTTTGGAATTCATTCGTTCATTCTTGTTGAATGTTTATTGTGAAGACTATATGTTGCAATTTCTATCCGTTGATTCTACTTATCTATTTGTCTATCAAAGGACTAACGGATGTCACCCTCTTGAGGATGGCTCCATGCAGCGTCGAATCCGGATCGCAATGATGGGGATCGATCGAACCCTCCACCTCCACCTCCACCTCCGCCTCCGGAGGCTGGCAAGCTATCATGGCAGCCACCAATGCCAATGCTCGAGATGATTTTGCAGCTCTTGCAGAAGCGTACTCGAGGGCAAGGCAATCAAGGCAATCAAGGTCAAGGCAACAATCAGCCACACTTTGCTACTCTCGATCGGTTCCTCGCTAATCAGCGAAGTCTTTCGGTTTACGTGCCGAGGCCACAGAGCGCTGACGATTGGTTAGTGGACATCTGCAAGCACTTTGGTGTAGCAATGTCGGACACGAGGACTTTGTCAAGTTTGCATCGTTTCAACTCAAGGATCAAGCTGCTTTGAGTGGTACCGACAATACAAAGATTCGAGAGGAGGTCGTGTCATTACAGGATGAGTTCGCCGTGATTTGAGCTCATCACATTCGAAAAGTGTTGTTGAGAGCAAGCGTGAGGAGTTCCGCAATCTCAAGCAAGGCAACATGTCGTCTATCAATACAATATCCAGTTCGAAGCTTCGCTCGTTTTGCTAAGCAAGGCGTGCACGATGAAAGAGTATGATCTATCAATTCGAGAGGTGGTGCGAGAGAAGATCTGCAATTACCTCTTGTGCTTTTTGAGCGAGATAAGTATGATGATTTCTACAACATGGCTCTGAAGCAAGAAGCGGCTCAGCTCAAATGTGAGGCTTCTAAGAAGAGAATCGGGGATGCAGATTCAGTCCTCTTCGTCCTCTCAAGTGGCAGCTAAGCAGCGAAGTTTTACCTGCCCCTCCTCCGTTCCGTCGGCCTTACCGTGAGAAGAACTCAGGTGGCGTGGATCTTCCCACCCACCCAACCCAAGCTATCAGAACAAGTCTAATTCTCAAGCTCCAAGGTCAAGTGCTCCTTACCACCGTCCGCTCTACGAGGTCACTTGCAACAAGTGTCGTGAGAAGGGTCACTATCTGAACAAGTGCTTCAACAGGCGCCTTCCGCCTCCTCCTCTGTGAAATCTTCCGGCAATGCGGTGGTCAAGCATAATCCCAAGTATGCAAAGGTCAATATGATGAATGCAGCTCAAGCGGAGAATCTTGATGTGATCATGGGTAATCTCTCGATTAATGATATTCTGCAAAAGTCTTATTTGATCTTGGTGCATCGCATTCTTTCATTTCAAGACCTTTTGCATCTAAGCATGAGTTGGTTTTCAAGATTTGCCTAAACCACTATCGGTTGTCTCTCGGGTAAATTCATGCATACAAGCTCCATGGTTCGGATGTTTCTATCAAGATGGGCGATTATAGATTTTTGGCTAAACCAATTGTTCTTGGTGACTCGGATATTGATCTTATTCTCGGAATGGGTGGCTTTATCGGCACAAAGCTCAAATTGATTGTGCTGCGGGGAAATTCAATTGACTCACTCTTCTAATGATGTGATCATCTATGCCTCTCGTGATGAAACCATTGGTTGTTTTCTCTCAATGAGAAGAGGCGAACTGAATGCCATCTCTCAATTCGATCGTTTGTGAGTACCAAGATGTCTTTCGGAAGAGCTTCGGGTATGCCTCCTCATCGGCCGATTGAGTTCGTTATCGATCTTGAGCACGCCTTTGAACCCGTTTGCAAGCGTCCATACAAGCTTGGACTGATGAGCTGAAGGAATTGAAGAAGCAGCTCGATGAACAAGAGCGTCTGGGTTTGATCGGACCGAGTTCATCTCCTTGGGGTTGTGGTGTTCTTTTGTCGGAAGAAGGATGGCGCGGACCGACTTTGCGTCGATTACCGTCCATTGAATAAGAAGACAATCAAGAACAAGTATCCACTTCCCAACATCAATGAGCTTTTCGAGCAACTCAAAGGTGCTACTGGTGTTCTCTAAGCTTGACCTTCGTATGGGGTATCATCAGTTCGCATTCGTGAACAAGATATTCCCAAGACAGCATTGAGAACAAGCTTTGGTTCTTATGAATATCTTGTCATGTCTTTCGGCCTTGTCAATGCTCCTCCAACATTCTCTCGGATGATGAACTTCATATTCAACCCCTACACCAATGAATTCGTCTTGGTCTATCTTGATGATATTTTGGTCTTCTCCAAGAATAAGAAGGATCATGCCAAACATTTGCGATTGGTGCTAGACAAGCTCGAGAGAGTACCAATTCTATGCTAAGTTCTCCAAATGTGAATTTTGGCTTGATGAAGTGCTTTATCTTGGTCATATCATCTCCGCCAAGGGCATCGCTGTTGATCCGAGAAGGTGTCCGCAATTGTGAATTGGGAACCTCCTCGGAATGTCAAGCACTCCATGATTTTCTTGGTCTTGCAAGCTATTGCGAAGATTCGTTGAGAACTTCTCCAAGATTGCAAAGCCTCTTTCCAACCTCCTCGAAGCATGTGAAGTATATACGGTCTCCGAGTGTGGCGTTGCTTTCAATACCCTCAAAGAAACTCGTCACAGCTCTGTCTTGACTCCTCTGATGAATCCAAGCCATTTGAAGTTTTACTGTGATGCTTCTCTTCAAGGTCTCGGTCTTTGTGTTAATGCAAGAGAAGAGAGTTGTGGCTTATACCTCTGCTTGATTGAAGCCCAGCGAGAAGAACTACCCCTCACGATCTTGAGTTGGCGGCGATTGTCCATGCATTGATAACATGGAGACATCTCTTGTTGGGAAGGAAAGTGGACATTTTCACGATCACAAGAGTCTCAAGTACATCTTCACTCAGCCCAACCTCAACCTCGAGGCAGACTCGATGGGTGAAATGATTCAAGAGTACAACCCAAGTATTGAATATACTCGGGCAAGGCCAATGTCATTGCAGATGCTTTGAGCGGGAAAGCTTCTTTGCAGCAGTCTAATCCTCAAGCCCTTTCGGCGGATCTCTGTGAATCTTTCCATAGCTGAATCTTCAAGTTGTTCCTCAAGGCTTTCTTGCCAACCTCATAGTCTCTCCTACTTTGGAAGATCAGATTCGTGAGGCTCAACTTGGATGCCATGGTGAAAAAGGTGAAGCGTGGTATCGACAAGGGCATTTCAAGTACAAGTGCTTCCACGTTGATGACAAAGACACTCTGTTCTTTGAGGACGGATTGTGGTTCCTAAGGGTGATCTGCGAAAAGTCATTATGAGCAGAGGCTCACAATTCGCTTCTATCCATTCATCACGGAAATGCGAAGATGTACCATGACCTCAAGCAGTCATATTGGTGGACTCGAATGAAGCGAGAAATTGCTCAATTCGTGAATGAGTGTGATGTCTGCGGAAGAGTGAAAGCAGAACACCAAAGACCAGCTGGTCTCCTCCAACCTCTTGCTATTCTGAATGGAAGTTTGATCATATTGAAATGGACTTACGTGGTGGCTTTCCAAAGTCCAAGCGTGGAAATGATGCTATCTTCGTTGTCATTGACAAGCTTACTAAAGTGGCTCATTTTCTTCCTATCAAAGAATCCATCACAGCAGCTCGGTTGGCGAGCTATACACCTCGAGGATTGTCTCCTTGCGGCATTCCACAAGTGATCTCTTGGACCGTGGCAGCATCTTTACCTCCAAGTTTTGGGATTCTTTTGAGAAGGCCATGGGCACCAACATTCGTTTCAGCACAGCTTTCCATCCTCAAACAAGTGGCCAAGTTGGCGAGTAAATCAAATCCTTGAAGATATGCTCGGGGCTTGTGTCATTTCTTCGGTATGAAGTGGGAAGATTGTCTTCCATATGCGAGTTCTCTTACAACAACAGCTTCCAAGCGAGTTGGGCAAGGCCCCATTCGAAATTCTCTATGGCGAAAGTGCGTACTCCTCTCAATTGAGTGCAGAGACGGTGAGCGCCAACTTCTTGGCAATGACTTGATCCGAAGCGGAAGAAATGTGCCAAGTCATTCGTGAGAATCTCAAAGCAGCGCAATCGCGCGGAAAACTATTATGATGATAAGCACCGTGATGTGGCTTTTGAAATCGGAGACCATGTCTACCTCGCGTCTCTCAATGAAAGGCACTCGTAAACCCGGTATCAAAGGAAGCTTGCCCCTAGATCGTGGGTCCTTTCAAGATCATTGGGAAAAGAAGCGATCTAGCCTATCAACGAGCTTCCATCCAACTTTGCAAGCGTGCACGATGTGTTTCACGTGTCACAACCGCAAGTGCTTCAAGACTCTGAGCACTATCAACCGAAGAGATTGACCTTCAAGAAGATCTCTCTTATCATGAGCACCCGTTGCTATTCTTGAAGAAACCGGCGCAAGACTACGCAACAAGTCAATCAAATTCCTGAAAGTGAAGTGGTCACACCATTCCGACCGAGAAGCTACACAGGGCGCGAGGATCACCTCCGTTCGAATATCCGGAGTTCTTTCGGTCCTAGATCTGGGGCGAGATCCTCTTGTAGTGGTGGAGTGTTGTAACACCCGGAGTAACTTTCCATATTTGTAACTCCAACTCTTGCCATTTTCGGCATTGATATATGATATTCCCTCCGTGGTTGGGTTTTCTTCATTTTGCATTTTGTCCATGTCATGCATTTTATATTATGTCATCATGTGCATCGCATTTGCATACGTGTTAGTCTCATGATTCGAGCATTTTTCCGTTGTCCGTTTTGCAATCCGGCACTCCTATCTCCCGGCGGTCCCTTTTACGTTTTTCCGTGTGCGGGTATTAAACCTTCTCGAAATGGACGAGGTTTGTCTAGTGGCCTTGGTATACCACCGGAGACCACGGTCAAGTTTGGTCATTTGGAGCTCGTTTGGTACTCAGCGGTTAACGCACTCTCGCAAAGGCCTCTTTTAAGTTGCAGCCCAACACCCCTTCAAAACAGCCCAATAACCCATCTAAGTCACTTCCATGCTCTCCGTCGTTCGATCACGATCGTGTGGTAGCTTACACCTCATTTGGACTCTCCTAGCTCCCTCTATGCCTATTTAAGCAAACCTCCCAAAATCCGGATCATCTCCCGAAACCCTAGCATTTTGCTCTCGCGCCGCCCGGACACGTCCGGCGGCAGACGCGTCCGCCGCCGCCGCCCGGCCAATCGCGAAGCGCCACGTCAGCCCCGCCCCCCCGCCCGCCCCCCGCCGCCCGGCCCAGCCAGGCGAGGCCCGGCCGCTTGCCATGCCCGCCCGCGCGCCGCCGCCGCCCCGCCTCCCGGGCAGCCCCCGCCCGCCGCCGCCGCGCGCGCCCTGCCGCGCGCCGCGCCGCCGCCCGTCCCCGCGCCCGCCGCCCTCCGCCTTCGCCGCGCCATGCCGCCGGCCCGCCGCCGCCGCCGCCGCCCTCGCCCCTCCGGCAGCCCCCGCGCGCCGCGCCGGCGACCTCCTCCGCCTCCCGGAGCCCCTCCGCCGCCTCCGCCGCCCGATCGGTGGGCCCCGATCCGGCCTCGTAACCCGAGCCCGTTGACCTCTTCTCTTCTCCCCCTCCTTTTTCTCTAAGTTTTTAGCATCTTTGTTATTTTGTGCAATTTCAACGTGCTATATCTTCGCATCCGTAGATCCATTTTTCGCGTATAATATGTCAAAATGTTCGCCTCGAAGAGTAGATCATTTCATTCATTGCATCATTTTCATTTGAGCTCATCTTGATGCCCGAAATGCTGTTGGAAGAGTGCTATGTGCTGTTAGTTTCTGATTTTTATCAGGACTTGCACTTTTATTATTTTGCCATGATTAATATGTGCACCCTATGAATTTGAGTCCTACATGTGTTTTGTAAAATGCCATGCCATCTTTCCAGGGTATATGCCATGTATTTTTGTGATCTATGTGGTGACTAGCACAAGCATGCAAAGTAGGTGTCCTGATGTTGCTGATTTCAGCCCTGTTTTAGCTGATTTTGATGCCATGTTTACTTGATGATACCAAGAGATCTATGCATATTTTGAGATACTTCAGTAAGGGTGTTTTGTAAAACATGTCTTGCTCTATCCATCCATGCCTTTGTTTGCAATTATGGGATGCCATAGCTTGAGTCAATCGAGCTCTACTTTTGCTATCAAATGTTTCCTGGCAGATTGTATACATGTTATTCAATTTTGCCTAGCTTGTTGTGGTTGATCCATATATGCTATGTTATTGTTCTTGCCATGTATGTCTTCTATGTCATGTCTTCTTGATGTATGTATGCTTAGTTTATCATATAAGGCTCTGTAGTGAGTGCATTGAGCTTGTAAACATGCCCTCTCGTTATCAGTTTTGACATGTCATGTTGCTGAATCTGTTATGAGACTTTCAATATTGACATGGGTGTTACTATATTTTCTAGTCCTTTTGGCTTATGGTCAGTAAGGGACTTTTGTTCTAGGCTTTGAGTAGATTCATGCCATGCCTTGTTTTGCTATTTTAAGGTCCTGTAGCATGTAGTTTTGCTGCTCTGAACATTGCAACCTGATGCTGTTTTGCCATGTCCAGCCTGTTATTTTGTGCACTTTTGCCATGCTTGTTTGAACATGTTATGATGTGAACTAGCCGTAGCTCAGTGCTCATCTTTTGTCGAGCATCATGTGTAGATCACTGCCATGTGCTTTGTTGTTACGTTTGGGTGCAGTAGCTTAATTAATTGTTGCTTGCTAAGTGGCATCATGCTGTTAATGGCAGATTTGCGCCATTCTTGTTTTGCTTGCCATTTGCAAACCGTGCATCCGATTCGGTGATCTTTATATCGATTTCAGCGAAATCATCTCATCTTTCAGTGGCATGCTTGGTTTGCCAAGTTGATGCCTGGTTCATCATTTCCTTCGGGCGCACATAAGCATTGCATATCTCATCATGCATATCATGTCATGTTTTGCATCATGTTGATTGTGCATTGCACCGTGATTTATTGTGGTTCCTTTGTTTGTGTTGTTGCTTTGGGTAGAGTCGGAGGCGAGTGCGTGAGCGAGGAACCTGTTGAGAGCGTTTCGAGGATCAAGCTTTCGACAACTCTGAGAACATTGCGAGCAAGATGACCATACCCTCGAAATCACTTCTATCTTTGCTATGCTAGTTGCTCGCTCTTTTGCTATGCCTATGCTGCGATGCCTACCACTTGCTATATCATGCCACCCATATTGCCATGTCAGCCCTAACCATCCTTTCCTAGCAAACCGTTGATTGGCTATGTTACCGCTTTGCTCAGCCCTCTTATAGCGTTGCTAGTTGCGGTGAAGCTGAAGTTTGTTCCTTGTTGGAACATGGAGATGTTGTTCCTTTTTGGAACATGTTTACTTGTTGGGGATATCACAATATATATCTGCTATAATTAATACATCTATATACTTGGTAAAGGGTGGAAGGCTCGGCCTTATGCAGTGTTTTGTTCCTCTTGCCACCTAGTTTCCGTCATACGGTGTTATGTTCCTTGATTTTGCGTTCCTTACGGTTGGGTGATTTATGGGACCCCCTTGACAGTTCGCTTTGAATAAGACTCGTCCAGCAAGGCCCAACTTTGGTTTTACCATTTGCCACCTAAGCCTTTTCCCCGGGTTTCGCGAGCCGAGGTCATCTTTATTTAACCCCGGGCAGTTCTCCTTGATTGCTGGTCCAACTTGGCGATGTCCGGCGCCCTTGGGCAACAGGGTTTATGCCAACCCGGCGTCTGGCTCATCCGGTGTGCCACGAGCGAGATATGTGCAGCTCCTATCGGGTTTGTCGGCACATTCGGTGGCTTTGCTGGTCTTGTTTTATTCTGTCGAAATGTCTTGTAGTCCGGGATTCGAGATTGATCGGGTCTTCCGGTAGAAGGAATATCCTTCGTTGACCGTGAGAGCTTATAATGGGCTAAGTTGGGACACCCTGCGGGGTAATATCTTTGAAAGCCGTGCCCGCGGTTATGAGGCAGATGGGAATTTGTTAATGTCGGTTGTAGAAAACCCAAAGTTGACCTCAAATAAAATACACATCAACGCGTGTGTAACCGTGATGGTCTCTTCTCGTGGTCCGGGAAGTGAACTGATGTTGGAGTTATGTCGGCGTAAGTAGTTCAGGATCACTTCTTGATCACTACTAGTTTCACGACCGTGCTTTGCTCCTCTTCTCGCTCTCTTTTGCGAAGTAGCCACCATATATGCTAGTCGCTTGCTGCAGCTCCACTTTACTACTATGTCCTTCCTATAAGCTTAAATAGTCTTGATCTCGCGGGTGTGAGATTGCTGAGTCCCGTGACTCACAGATACTTCAAAACAGTTGCGAGGTTCCGATGAGGCGGTGCAGGTGATTCCACCGAGCTCAAGTGGGAGTTCGACGAGGCGTGGTCGTTACTATGTCTTTTCGGATGATCGATAGTGGTGCCCAGTTGGGACGATTCGAGGATCTGTGTAGCATTTGGGGTATCTTCTTTTATTTTGGTTCCGTAGTCGGACCTTGAGTGTACTCTGAATGATGGATGTTTATTTATGTCTTGTGTGAAGTGGCATTTGTAAGCCAACTATGTATCTTTCCTTAATTATTACATGGGTTGTGTGAAGATTACCTCACTTGCGACATTGCTTTCAATGCGGTTATGCCTCTAAGTCGTGCCTCGACACGTGGGAGATATAGCTTTCTTGCGGATCCTCGGTACCTTCCTTGGCCTTCTCCTTGTCGCGTCGCTCGTATTCAGCCTTTGCTGCTCAGCGAGCTGCTCGACCTTCTTGCAGCTCACGGAGATCATGGCCCTTGGTGCGGTGGATCTTGCAGTACTGCTTGTTGGTGCCGTCCTGCTTGTCGGCGACCGCCACAGCCTGGCAGTTGGTACCCGCGGCAACCTCCTTGCCGGAGTTACCAACTTTGGCCTTCTTGGCGCCACCTCCGTTGCGGACTGCTCAGCGACTAGCACATATTTGCCTTTCTTTTCTGTTGTTCCGCCGCGGTTTTTTCTTTGCGGGGCTGCCTCCTCACTATCGAGATCCTCCTGCTTCTATGTTCTCTCGGGGAGTTTCCTCCCTTCTTCATGCCGTGCACACTTGCATGCGACCGGGCATATAGCTCGCGGCGTCTACGATCTTGCACATCGCCATCTCCTCCGCATCCTGCGGTTTCGCGCGTTCGATGGAGCAGCGCTGATTACCATGGCGGGGTGGACATCTGGGATGTTGTCTGTACTGCAGCTAAATCTCTGAATGTATTTGCGAGGGCTCTCCTTCCTTACAGGCGGCGGATGAAGGTCGCTCTCTTGGCCATGAGGTTTGTGGGCGCTGTGAAACACCGACAAGCTGATGGCATAGATCTGCCCACGAGGATATGGAGTTGTCGGCAAGTGCATGAGCCAGGATCGACATTGGGTTTGAGAGTAAGGAAGTAGTTGGCGGGATCTTGTCGTCTCGCCCCCGCAGCTTGCACCGCGATGGTGTAGATCTTTGAGGAACTCCGACGGATCGTCTTGCCGTCGTACTTCTGTAAATGCGTCGGCAGAAATTCTTCTTGCTGGGCCGCTGGACTTGCCGCAGCTCACGAGTGAATGCGAGGGCAACCTACAGCGTCTGACAAGTCGCTGGTTCCCCGGCGCATGCATGTCGACGGAAGGCCCGCGCTGGTCGGATTGCGCGCGCGCTTCTCTTGGCGCTTCGATCACGAGTTCGGCGTCTTCTTGCTATCGTTCGTGAAGAACTTGGCGCTGATCGCGGAGCTCGTGGATCTGATGATGTGGTGGAGTCGCTGTCGAGGTGGATCCGGCGAGTCGGCGATCTTGGCCTTGAGGTGGAGAGTGCATGGTGGTTGCACCCCCACGGTTCGTCGCCACCGGCTCGTGGCAGCAGTCCTGCGGCGGCAGCGATGTACTTTCGGCTGCAGCGGTGTTGCCGTTAGCAAAGCCGATGAGACTCTGAATGGTGGCCCTCCATTCGCCGACCTTGTCGGTTGTTGGAGGTAATCTAGGAGCAGTTGTGCTCGCCAAAGCTTGCTGGAGTGGTGGGTGGCGATGGCGAGCGCGCGAGTGGGATATGCCGGACTTCTAACTATGTTAGAAGGAGCAGCATCCCGTCCGGCGACGATGCCTCGCTTCGCGCCGACATGTTGGCGTGCATGCTGGTCTTGAGGACCCGAGATCCACCAGCTCGATCTTGATCCAACAGCGTATGGTACTTGTGAATACCATGGCGTTGTCGGTCCCGCGCCTCACGAGATGGGCGCGGTGCATGTCTGAGCGCCGAGGTCTGCGCAGCCTTGTCCTTGACCTGGCAGCACCGTGGGCTCCCTCGTCGACGCCCGTTCTTCCGCGGCGTCTACCCCACCACCCGTTTGCTCCGGTGGTGGTGGGATCGCGTGGGCGGCTCCGCTGCGCGAAGCCTTCTTCTTGGTGGCATGTCGATGAAGAAGATGAAGATCTGGCTTCGTGAGCGCGGATCAGGTTCACACAACCTCGGCGCCCTACTGGCGTGCCAAAGATGTCGAAAGCGATCGACCCACGAACACCTATGGGACGGCGGACCGAGCCCTTTCGGTTGGCGGGGCGGAGGTCGCCTGAAGAAGCGGTCGGCGAAGCACCACGGCGGTTTACCCGGCGGACTCTCCGGGAGATAACCTCCTCTCTGCTGCATGCGAGTGTATTGAGTTCTTGCTAGGGGCGCTGAGTGCTACAGTACACACCAGCTGCTAACGAGACCTAGCGTGGGTGTTTTACGGCGAACCTTTGAACCCCTCCTCGTTGCGCATGGGCCTCCTTTTATATGCTCAAGGGGTCTCCGACGGTGGCAGCGTAGACAAGGGTAAAATGGAAAAATTGCGGTTGGTACAACTACATGCGATGTATCATACCTAACCACGGCGGCGGGGACAAAGGCATTAAATGCCCGTCTCGTCGCCCAAACGATTGCAAACGAGGGACCGTCGGGGCGCCACCGCTTCGCCATGATGGCAATCTTGTCGCGCCGCTTGCCACAGCGCGCCGGTGCAGCCTGACCTCTCGCCACAGCGCTCTGGAAAGGTCGAGGCGACCGTTGGTGGATGTCTGGGCGCAGGAACAGTGGTAGATGCGCATGACAAGCGCCTTCCGCATGATCGTTGTCTTGTCGCGTCCGGGAGCTTGTCGCTCACAGGGCCTTCAAAACAAGCTCCTCTTGCGGGGCCTTGTCTCCTAGGTGCCTCGGGTGGCCTTCCGGCAAGCTCTTCTTGCCGGGCCTTATCTCCTTGGCTTGAA